>JAGDQP010022062.1:0-24738 GCA_022664845.1 Lepisma saccharinum
ATTTTGCGTACTCTCATTGGCCAAAATGAGAGTTGGCCTCAACTTAGCGCTCACTAGAAGTTTAGCGGTCGATTGTAGAACTGACCCTTATAGGCGAATGTCTATTGCACGAGATGAAAACTCGTTAAACATTTTAAGCGAAAGAGCACATGACACCGTAGTGTTCTCACGGGAACCATCACACGAGCTAGGAATTTCAACTCCTAAGCAAACGTACTGATGGGGCAGAAAAGAATTATATATGTTTTTCTTCCATCATGATTAGCATGTCGAAATACGTGCACATCCAAATTTTGGCCAGTTGAGCGCAGTTTCTTTCGATGTCTGGAGAGTACTTAAAAAGTGAGGAAATATTCGTATGTTTTTAAATTGCTGAAAGAAATGGAAAGCAAATACACAGTAATGGGTACTTTCGGTAGAAGGCGCTACCTATTGGAGCGTACGTTCTTCATGGCCGCCATATTGAGTCTCGATTGATTTTCTTAAATAAGAAGGGAATTTTACGGGAAATACGTTTCTGAAGTATCTTTTGCCTTAAATGTTTTTATGGTGAGAGAGATGTGACATTAGTATGGAGTAATGATGCAGTAGCCTGAAAACACGCAGTTCGTTTTAAAATAACGAAGCCAGTGGAAACCCAAATGCATTCAAATTGTTCTATCGATATGGATTTCTATTCATTTCCTTCGTTATTTGAACATGAAATGGGTATTTTCAGAATATTAATCATAGTGTCACATATCCTTATATCTCAATAATACATTTATGGCAAAACTGACTTCAGAAACATATATCCCGTAAAATTCTAGCCCAGAATGACATATTACATGACCCTTCTCATTTAAGAAAATCAATCAAAATTCAATATGGCGGCCATAAAGAATAGATAGCGCCTTCTACCCATTACTGTGTATTGAAATTGCCATCAATCAGACTTTTAAGGAACACTTTGTCCAAATGCTAATGTTCTCATCCCTAATAGTGTACAGTATTCATTGTAGAGGTTTGAGTTGTATGGTATTAATAGTAAATTACAAAACCATTTTACGAATGACAATTTGATTCTTTCCAATAGCTGACAGTTCTGCTCACGCCGGTGGGTACTTGGCCCCTTTCTTTCAACGCGACAGTCTCTTCGTCTTAAGAAGTGTAAAGTTTTAATGATTACACGAAGTTCTATGCAAATCAATTTATTAAATCAATGTACTAGTTTCACACTTTTCTTCGTATACACACACCCACATTACATGCGAAAATACACATTCATACATCTCCCTATTCAGGAAACAATCATATCTGCGCTTTTAACAGTTCACAACCAATCATAATTAAGTAACATGCATTTCATAACATTTTTTTTTAATATATTTATAGAAACTAATCATACAAATATACATGTATACTGGCCTAGCAGATAAAAATTTACAAAAGGAAGAAACGGTGTCTTTGGCATCCATTAGAACATTATCAACTGCTAAATTATACAAAGTCATTCAGCCATATACGCTCTCACGATTGGTCCCTTACTGACATAAAACTTATCAAAGTCTTCAAACAAACTTTTCATCATACTTCCACAATATGCTACATGAATTCGGACATCTTTACAGTTACAAAAATATTACCTTTAAGCACTTAGTGTGTCGTTTCACCAGTTCGTTCACAAACGGAATACATTTTCAAATGCTGTTTCTCGTTAAAGTTTTCTATAAAAGTGTATAGCGTAAATAAAAAAAAAAAGTTTATTGCCTTTTGTTTTTGAGTTTCGTGTCTTCTAAAAATCAAACATGGTTATTTGCATTTTTGGGCAGCATTATTTATATCACAACAACGATCCACGTCCACTAAATAAGGACTATCCAGAGCCCCTAATCCAGCGGCGACCCCTCCTTCGTCAGCGGTGCTCAATTTGGTGCGAAGCATATAACCAACCTGCCGGTTCAGCAAAAGCCTATTTTCATCTCTGAAAAAAAAAAAAAAAAAAAGAGTTGATACATTTAGTGATATATATTGAAACTTTATTTTCTCAAGACAAGTAATTTTCATTTACAATCTCATTGTTTTAATAAAGGGGAGCAGGGTTCGGTTCCCAGTAGAGCCAAGTTATTACAAGCCCACTTGAAATTGTTGGTCTCGTCTTTAGGACGTCATCCAATGGCAAACCACCATCGGTTCACCTTGCACAGAAATCTTCGGGTCATAGACTGGGCAGAACAAATCATCATCGTACAGGGCCCATTTTAAAAATCACACGATAAGGTAAACGCACCAGTAATGGACACTTGAAGAGAAAATTTGCAAAATAAGATATTCTTAAGGGCGGGAATCATTTCATGTACGTACGAAAATTTAATATGTACGTTATGATTCCACTGAATATTACTCGCTCATCATTGGTTTCATCCGATATTTCTGACATAATGCTGAAGTTAGTTCCATGGTCGCACCTTCTCTTCCATTCATTCTGTTAAGCAAGTGATTAAGGGAAGAGCTTTCGTTGTTTATTCATGAGTTTACAATAACAAATCATTTTGTTGTTCTGCACTATTTTGCATTACGAAATGTCTTTGTTTCAAGCATATAATGGCCAAACCAACTATAACTTGGATCTGTTATGCAAAGCAGGGCAAAGGCAGTTTTTGTTCAGTTTTGGACACTTGTTATTAATAAATTGTTATTAACGTCTTCAGCGAGCTGGTGATCTTGTAAGAACGAGACAAACATTTTTAGTAACGTGGGCTTCAAACCATTCCGTTCAATAGCCCTTGGCGGAAATTGAACGCATGACCACGTGCGCAGAAAGCGAGGGCGCTAAACTCTCCTCCACTCCGAGGGCGAAATCATAATCTTGGGAAAAGTGCTTGACCAATTGCAATGATTTTTCGCACATGATCAGAAGACCGAATTAGGAACTTATCATTATCACTTTGATTCTAAAATCATTATCTTAACAGATAATCGACCATCTAATTGTCGATCGAATTCCAATGGCGGTGGTAACAATAAAAAGCAAAGCACGCGGCAATCCACACTACAATGTTGTTCGACGAGTTGACTACCTCCAAGTGGTCAAATCTGGCATGACTATAAATTCATTAACAACGGCTATCTTGGGTAACACACCCGGTAGCATGTAAACATAATAAAAAGCGACTGATATTCGTGTCAAATACATAGTTTTCGGGGTCGCTGAGATGAATAGTAACATCCCGATGACGTTTAAGTCCAAGTTCAACCCCTATCGGCATGAGGAGGCTGACAACATATTTTATTCACCCCGCACCAACGGGCGAGAAATCAGCTAGTAGGTAATAAAATATACAAAATATTAGCAAGTTATCAAGCAACAGGCAAAAAAGGGGAAGCTTTTCGGACCCACGTCTTTCAAAGGGTACTATGAAGACCGAAATTTATCTTAGTTGGAAAAAACTGAAAGGTCGAATGATTCCCTTCATCGCACATCAAAATATGTGAAGATGTTTTATCTAGACTCATACGACAACGTTTCATTATGCTAATATCGTGGCTGTAGATGGGTCTGATCCTGTATCGATGAAACAAGTTATAGAATAACACGGAACAATGGACAATGCATGGAAAGTTCTTTACGTTACTAGCCACAGAGGTGTTCGACACGCTTGAATGACATGAAATATTAGTATATAATGCAACTCACTCCAGGTAAAATCGCATGGGTCTGTTCTTCGGTTTACAAATAAACATATTTACTTTTTAAAGCGCACTCAATTTCCTGGACGTACCATGCCTTAGTCCATTCGACCGTACATCACCTGGAGCAGAAAAGGAGCAACTGATGTTGAAACAATCATCTCTATAAATGTTATAAACAGTTTGTAAAGCTAATACATTTTACTAACGGCCATTTGCACAACACGACTTTTAAAGTGATCTGTAGCTCCCGAAAGTTTTGGTATATTGATCCCTTAAGCGGGGAATTTTCAATGGCAGATTCTTTGTAACACGTATTGAGAAAGAAACTAATGTATATTTTTTATTATAATGAGTACAAGCTTTATTTTTAAGACATTACGGCACAGGATTACATCAAACTACTGTTGTAACAGAATATGTGAAGCAGGTAGTCATATCATCATCATTCAACTACTAATACCAAAGAAAATAATAAGAAGTGGATGCTAGAAGTTCTCACGTATACCTGTAGATGTCTCTACCAGTGCTCGATAGTAGTGACAGTTACGGCCAGTCCTGATGCCTCCAGTTTCTAACGAAGGATGTTATAATCGAGGATATGCGATTTTGCCAAGAACATGAAGCCAAACGTCCTGTCCAGTTAGAACATTTGCTCCAATCAAAAACATTGTTTTCGGCTAACAAAGATGGCAACAAGCCCTCTAGTTGTTCGCTAACTAAGCAGGTACGTCGCCTTGGTCGATGTTCAGTTGTTTTTTGGCTTCATTCTTTCTCTGCGCATGAGATAGTTACAAGCAAATCCTTTATTAGGACATACTTGTTTCTAACCAACCAACCGTCATGCTTTATCTATGTAACTGAACGAAAAAGAAGAAATCTTTTACCTCGCACAGGCGAAAATGGACAGAAAATCAGGAGAAAAGAAAACACAAGTTAGAACGCAAAGATGAGATAAAGAGCAATCTATTTCTAAAGAATTAAAAATACTAAATAGAACGTAAACAATATTAAATGCATAAAACATTTTTTTATGAAACGTAACGACTATTATGGTCGAAAATTTCATTGTTAGCCAATGAAAATAATGGCATTTCTCGGCGGTATGACGTGATCTTATCCCCGTCCGCCGACCTACTCGTCAGATGGCAGCACAAGATTTTTTTGTACATTATGCACAGTATAGCAAGAGGCACTTATTATTATTTTCTTTGCTATTACTATAAATGTTATTCGACAAGCTCACTGCGCGCAGAAATTTTTCTCTGTATTGGAAGTTTTAAAGCAAGGGACTACACACAAGAGAACACACACTGAACAACCATACAGTCTCCTTCCTACTCTTTTTGCTGGAACATATCGCACAGCACACTCTAGGATGCTTCTGATTGCTTGTCGCTGCACTGTATTCCAAGAGGTGTCGTGCCGTAAGACGTAAAGGTGCTTCAGTCCTTAATTGACAAACACGATACGATTCATTTTTTTAAAATTTCTTTTTTGTTCATTGTTGGAAGAACTTTAATGTTATAGTTTTGGATATTCACAACAATAATCAAGCGATTTACACAATGAACAAAAAATAAAATAAAAAATCGTAACTCTTAAAATGGCTATGAACTTTCTTCTCTGAAAGTCTGAACTGTGTAATTTGTAAGAGCAGCATTAAAATTTCGTAAAACGATAAAAATACATTCGAGAGCTAGTGCTGCCATCTACGTTAGAATTGAAATTGAATTCAATTTATTTAAGGCCTTTAGGCAACTATGGCTCGGGCCGAATGGATGATGATGATATGAAGGAGGTGAGAGGAAACGGAAGCACCCCGAGAAAACCCACGCACACGGTGTTTGTCCACCACAAAGTCCACATGGCAGGAGCAGGAATCGATCCGACGACCCCTAGCACCAGAGGTAAGCGCTCTACCAACTAAGCGTGGCCCCATCTAATTGCTTTACACGAACCTTAAACACTGACGTTTCTACTATAACTGCACTCTTACTGTAAGTTAAGAACACAGTAAGACAAAATGATTGGCAGAAATGGGAAAAGAGGAAAGAAAAGCACCTAACTTCTGCTAATCCGCCATTTTTGTGATGACTACTATGACGTGGGTGGAACTGCTATGGATGCTTGTAATGTTGGCAGGTGAATAACCATTGGTTCATTACGTTTATTTTAAGAGACTGAATATACGTCTAATTTAAAGATGTATATATTCTTAAATTTTAATTGCGTGCAAAATGAGTTCTGTTGTTGAAACACGAAATAGAAGTTCTATAACAGTAGAATGCATATGTTGAAATATGAATGCTTAATAAAGGAAATGAGAGAAAAGACGCCATATTTATTCCTTAAATCTATTATATTTATAGAACGTTAATTTTCTGCAACTCGAGTATCCAGAAACGGAAACCAAGCTTTATTTAAGTTTCCCATGTCTGTGTTGAGAGAAGGCTTTCTTATAATTATACGGCCGGTTTCTTTGACAGGTCTATCAATGTGTGAATCCGCTTCATTTAGATGTCTTGGCGAGCTCAAGACGAGACTGAAAGTCTTGGCCTCTCTTTCATTGATTCAATTAATTGTTATTAATTAACGTCCTAAACGAGCTGGTGGGCTTCTAAGGACGGGACCTACGATTTTTGGTAAAGTAGGATCCGAACCACTCCGTTCAATGGACCCCGGCGGGAACTGAACCCATGGCCATCCCGAGGTCGCGTCTCTTATGTTCTTTAAATTTCGTTTGGTCATGCTTGGTTAACTCCTAATTAAATTTTGAACTCAAAAATCTCAAAAGTTTCAACTACGCAGTGAAAAATGAATTGTAATTTTTATTTGAAAAAAGTTACTTTCCTGTTTACACACCCAAGGCCACTAAAAAGTAACATTTTCGCACAAATATCGATATTGTATGAATATACACTGTAAAGCGATTGTTTTTTCGCCCAAAAGGCAAAATTTTTTATATTTTATTTTAATGTAAAATCCTTGCATTTCGTCTTTGAACTTTACGACAAGACCAGTTACAAGTATTCTTTTGCAGTAAATATTGATAGTCGGCGGAAATACGATGAAAAAAAAAAAAAAAAAACAATGCACCACTAGCGATGTTTACATGACCTTCCCTGCAGCACAATACAGGACTCAGCAAATGCGATTTCCCGCACCTACGACCTGGGTCGAACTTAGAAACAAGTGGTTATAAAAAAAAGTTTGAGATCATGGACTAAAGTCGATCGTAGCAGTATAAAACTAGGGGTTACAATTATGATTATTCACCTGGGAGATCGCAAGCGAATTCAATAGTAACCTTTAAATCCAGTATAGAACTTCTTCGTTGTTTCTACAGGCGCATAAAGCAGGTTTTTTTTTATTAAGTTTTATGTTATTTTAGGATAAACAGGCCACCTAATAACGTTTAAGTTCTTCTTGTGTTGGGCGTTGTACCTATTCAGCAAAATCATCTCCCTGTAACCATTTCAGACCTGTGGTAATGATATTCTTAATTCATAACTATTTGTAAGCACGCATACGAAAAATTTTCCACATACTGGATTTGGAAGTAAAAGAACGAACAGAATTTAATGAAAACAGGCTGACACTTAACTTTATGGTAAAAACACAGCAAGCGTTACATCCTCATCTTTAGACGAAATACTAATGAACACTCGTGTACTTTAATGAACTCTTTTATTGTAATGGAGGGGCTTATGAGTGTGTCGTCTGAGGATGATGATGTTAGAACACTGAAACTGTAACGCTTGCTGTCTTTGTCTTTCCACAATAAAGGTTTTTTTTTTCCTTTCTTTTCTTCAAGACTAGGAAAACGTTGTTACAGTAACACATGATGTTGGACAGCATTTTTGTTTCAGAAATACTTCGAACTGAAATAAAAACATTCGTAGAAAGACATAAGTCCATTAGTTTGGAGATCTCTTTCTATTTCTTGATCCGAAAATTTGTTTTTGAACAGAAAATCTCTTATACAAGAAACTGCGAGTGATGAATGGAAAGATACCAACCATGTCTAATGTCCTTCTACAGCATGGAATATTTGAACCCCGTTGCAGAGCCATCTATCGGCGTTGTGGTGGAGTAGAAGAGTATTGCGTATGAATAAAAGAAAAGAAACGAACCTGATTTTCTAACCAAACCCTTAATCAGAAATCTATTAATAATAATATGAGCATTAAAGTATTTTTTTGAAAGAAAAACAAACAAAAAAATATCCCCGTCAAGTTCCGAACCCGGGTCTGCTGCTCCATCAGCCGACGTCTTAAGCTAAGTAGCTACGATAGCTGGTTGCAAATAGAGATTTGGAGGCTTTATTTACACAGCTCGTGTGACGTATCACTCGCGAGTGTGTTACGCAGGCGCACTCGCCCGATAGTATTCTAGTCTGTAGATACTTCTCAACGTCTATGCGAGGAAGCATTGACTTATTGTTACGCCGACCAGACTAAGTATTGGTTGGTAGTGCACAAAAATTACGTTTATCCGGAACAGTTTTTGAAAAAAATAATAATGTAATGTTTCGTCATCACCTGCACTCAAGTAAACGCGTCTAATATATTTTACGCACTGTATATGTACAATGTTGTCCCCTATTTGCCCATAATTTGTTTAAACAAATTTTCTTGTCTTGTCTTGTCAAATAAACAATTTTGTTACTGGATTTCTCTATCAGCAGGCAATTATAATACTAAACGAACGTAAATCTGGTTTAACCGGAACGCGTCCGGTCCCATCAAGTCAGGATAAAAAAAAACGCTCAATGCAACAGTTGGTTTACGACTATTAAAAAGTTAAATACGCAAAAAAATAAATGTGTGAATATTAGAATGGGACCGCTTAGTCACTGACTGCTGATCGTGGGGTCCCAGGTTCGATTCCCGGCTCTGCCAAGTGATATTTTTTTAAAAAAGCGAGAGGGTCTGGAACGGTGACCACCCATCATCGTGATGGAATTGAGGAGCTGCTGTGAATAAAAGATAGCTTCGGCTCTCCTCTCCCAACACGTCTAGTCAGCGTGGGAACAGTAGACCAACTCCTCCTTCCGGGAGAGGCCTCATCCAGTAATGGATTGAATATGGCTGTGAATTATAATTATTATGGAATTTATGTTCCTCTGTACCTACAACTTTGGAAAGATATTTTGCTAACGATTTTGGATAACTCGCACAATTTATCATGTCACTCAAGCTGACAACTGTTAATGAAGAAAAACTTACCCAATGGTAACGCCAAAAATTCCAAGTTCACTCACAACATCTTTGTAATGTAACACTCCACCAGGTCGAACCATATAGCTCTTTAAAACCGGAGGCACTATTCTGTCCATTAAGATCCACGCCGTCCTTTCATTCGAGTTCTTCACCTTCAAAAGTTCGTCCCGAATCTTTTCCCCATACACATTATTACCTCCACCTTCTCTCTGAGGCTTCAAAACATACTTCTCGGGGTCCTTCAACGCCTGTTCAACGGCTTTGTCTCCAAATTCATCCTACAACAAGCAGAAATACTTTAATAAAACTAGTTCCCACAATACCCTATTACACAAACATTATCCTCCCACTACTCAAAGTGCACAAAAATAATTTACTAAATTCAAAAGTATCACTTATGTCTTTAGAAGCTTATGGAATTTCTTATGACCAAAAGTCTCGGGGCATATTTCAGAAACAGAGTACGAGAACCTTTTAACAGAGAGGGGCAAATCCCAATCATCACCACTACTAATCGAACACTGTATCTAAATTAAGAAAAGTCTAGAACGTAACCTTATAAACGCTCTAACTCCTAGTTAGTGGTAAGTTAAATATGTTGTACATCATGCTTGTTATTAGATAGATCTGCATGTATGTCGTCATAACTAGTCAACAATGGCAGCTACGATAGAGACGTGCACTAGGAAACAAGGAAGATTTTCATCAATTTCAATGAGTAGTGAAACTCACTGAAAAGTGAATGCCCAGTATGAAACGGTGTAGACAGGCAAAAAAAAACTGCCAATTATTTCCTCCTAGGAACAAAGACAAGAGAAAATTGGCGTCATTTTAAGTTACCGAAACCGCAAAAGAATTCAGAACACAATCTTTTCCACGTAAAGTACTGTCGATGGCCTTTTGGGTAGATAAATGACCAATTTTAGAGCAAGAGAATCACGACAAACGTATTTTAATCTATCTTCAAGTTATCTCAAACCACCACTCTGGCCTTGAGACTCTTCACAAGTGTTATTGGGGTCTTATTGTTCCATACAATTAATACAGCTACTAAAATGCAAAAACAATGTTCTGGGTATCTTATCTTTCTCATCCAACTTACTTCTCAGTCCTTGCGCTAACAAATGTTTAGTTATTTGAGCCTAAAGAAACTTTGTCATTGTTCTCTGCTGCGTATCTTTAACTGTAGTTATGACGTCAAACATTCAGTTCTGCCAAATAATAAATGTGCACATTACTACTATAAGAGTAGCTGTACTTCTACAAAGAAAGCAATCACGGAAGAAATAAAAACAAAGAAATAAACTAATCCAGGAAAACTCTGGACGCCCGAGAAAAACCAAGCAAAATTAAAAAGAACAAAAGTATGAGGAAAAACTTACAAAATCCAGAGAATAAAGACCGGTGAAAATCTCCCTGACTGCTTCCACTTTTTCTGGTTCTTTGAGAAACCTTTCCAAGGCACCAGGGCGAGCCAGTGCTTGCTGCACCTTCTTTGTTCCAGCCAAATGATAGTGAATGGTGGGTGACTTAATGGCGCGGGACCGTTCCACCATGAGTCGCGCGTCCCATTCAACTTCCGTAGGATACTGATCAGGAACATACCCAGCCCTAAAGTAAACCACAGCCACTTCGTGTCCATCTCTGAAAAGAAAAATGCAAACGTCGTCCTTAAATACACAATTATAAAAGTAAGGTAGAAATGTACAACTGAGGGCTTTCAATGGAACTGAATATTTACACTTTAGATCCACAACATGAAGTTATGTCCAGCAGGCTTTCTACATACACAGTTCACGTCTTAAGCGAAGATAACTTCTTTCAGAATCATAATTTATTTCTAGTCTTTAGAAAACTTTAGCACAGGCCGGAATAGGGTAGGGGAGAGGATATTGCAAGAAAGTTAGCAAGGTGCTAGTTCTAAGGTACACACATGGTCGAAAGTTCTAACGTATGTTTTTAGCGGACTTTCTTTTTTCTTTCAGAAATAAATATATTGCAACATCACATATATTTCTTGATTTGCCGAGTTACGCACACTTGTATGACGCATTTGTGTACAAGGTCGGAACAACGCGGGAATATATAAAATGGTAAAACAGGTAGAAAAAAAGGATATAGATTCTTGAGACAGGTGGTAGGAGAGAAAATGGACAGGTGCGGGACTGGTGTTAAGGAAATGCCATATTGTCAACAGAAGCAGGGTGACAGTGTGGCCAGGTTATGGAGTCTGGAAAATAACGAGATGGGACGGAGAAAACACCAAATGGAGAAGAAAGGGTGAAGATTACTAGAAGTAGGTAAGGGGCTTCCTAAGGGAATCAGAGGGGAGGGGGAAATAATAATTTAAAGATGAAGGGGAGAACAAAAAACAATACAGAAAAATAGAATAATAAAAGTGCATCTAGAGACGGAACAAGGAAGATAAAGGAAGAAGAACACACTGCGTTGCAAGGAGTTACAGGCAGTTGAGGCCCGGTTCATGGTTGGCGGAAAGGATGGAGATGTAGTCTGCTCCCATCTCTTTCTTACCGTAGCAGGTGAGTCAGGGTTCAGGACGCTGACTCGAAAGATTTCGTCAAAGGTGCAGCCGTGATAGGAAGTGTGTTCTGGTATGGGGAGGTGCGGAAGTTGTGATTTGGAGGAGTAGCGATGATTATTCATGCGCACGGTTAGAGGAGTTTGGGTTTGGCCAACGTAGAAGGCGGAACATAGCTTACAGAGCAGGAGATAAAAGAGGTTGGAAATATGCAGCCACACAAGGATGATACATAGAGATATTTTTTTTTTCGGCGGATAAATTCAGTCTAGAAATCGCAACAAGCTGCATAGTTCCTTCGTTTTATTTCGCAGAGGGATATTTTCGTCACTCAATATAAGTGATTAATATTCTCTTAAAGATATGTGCCCATAGCTATGCATTTCCCTGACGTGCAGTCAGGATGGGCGGCCGCTGAGTTGGTTCCATAACATTTTTTCCATATACTAATTCATTCCTATTCAATGAAAGTTGATTTAAATTACATTTCTGGACAAAGGTGACTAGTATGTTAATAATTATGAAATTATATTGACTCACGTAGTAGTATTTTAACATAAATTTTTAAAAAATGTCTACGATTTTAATATTTTATTAAGGTTAATGTAAAGCAACGATATCCAACAAAAGATGGTTGCACTTGTCTCATGTACTTTTATCGTTGCACGAAATTTCAATTCTGCTTCTACAAATTCAAGTCTAGAGAGTTCTACCTTTTAGGGAAGAAAGTTCATAACCAATTCAAGAATTTGATCAAAGCCGATTTTTTATTTTCTTTTTTCTTCATTGTTGAAAGATCTTTATTGTTATAGGTTTTGATATTCACAACAACAATCAATTGATTTCAACAATGAAGAAAAACGAAAATAAAGAATCGGCATTGATCGAACTGGTTATAAACTTTTTTGCCTGAAAACCGAGCCGCCGTAGCTCAGTGGTAGAACGTTGGCGTAGCATTCGGGAGGTCGTGGGTTCGATCCGAGCGGCTGGCCATCCTGACAGGTTTTTCCTGAGTCACACCAGGCAAATGCTGGGATGGCACTTTCAACATAGGCCCTGGCGGACACCTTCCCGAATCCTTTTCTCTCCCCTATCCCGGCCTGAGCCTTACATGCCTAAAGGCTATAAATAAAATTCAATTCAGTCTTCCCTGAAAGTTAGAACTCTCTAGGCTTGAATTTATAGAAGCAGCATTGAAATTTCGTACAACGGTAAAAATACATTAGACATATACGGAGATAGTGTTGCCATCTTGTTGGAGATCGTTGCTCTACATTAACCTTAATAATAGAGCTCGAAGAGATTTTAGATTTTACATTTCTCATAATGGATAGTAAGATCTCACTGTTATGATATATATACTTTAGCCTCTACTGCAGTGGTTCTCAATCTTTTCCTAATCGCGACCCCCCTGAAACCAATGTTAATTAAAGAATGCAAAAGCTAGGGAGGAGATGTACCACAACTCTCATTTATACTTATTTTGCAGATATTAGATTTATGTATCATCACTGATGATTGATATGAGAGCTCAATCATTATCTCGTATTTTAAGTTTACAATCCCCTTTCATAGATGGCGGGCGGTGGGAAAACTACTGGATCTAAGAGCCAAGTAAGTACATGTTTTTGCCACTTAAGGTCCATAGCTTTTTAACGCAACGCTCTTAAAATCATCGCAGTCTTCCCTACTGTATTCCGCCACACGCGGTGAAATAAACACATTTCTACAACAATTACTACTGGTAATTACAAATTAATTATTCTACCCAGTAGCCGATTTGTACAATTTCTAATTTCTAGGTTTTTTTTTTTTTTTTTTTTTAAATTCAGAACGTAGAAAACTGTATATTATAACCGTTCATATCCCACCCAGACTTGGGGAATATTTCGGAAAAACAAAGCCAGGGAAGATTTTCACAGAGAGGAAGAAATCCCAACCATCACCCGCTTGAAATCGAACACTGATTCTACTCCACACAGTTCATACCTATTGACTAAAGAAATAACTGGAAATGCAGCATTAATATATGAAGACTATAGATGAAGAAATTGCTTAGTCCATTTAACTGATTTTACAGGGGAGCGTTTTAAGAAGTCCATAATCACAATTACGTCAAATGGAGATTTGCTTCTAATAGACGGACTATACACATTCTCTTCATGCAAAATAGTTTGTTAAAAATACCTTTCAAAGAGTAAAATACATGGCACTCTTATCTCAATTTGACCAAAAATGGGCAAAGTACGTTCTTTTCCTGTGGCCTTTGTATGTTAAATTATTGCAAAAACAGTTTTGCTTGTTTATGTTACGCAAAGAAAAAAAAAGTCAGTTGCTTTAAATTAACTGGGTTTGAGTACGGCAAAACTTTTCTAATGAATGAAGTTTTGAAGCACTTTGAATATCGGCTTATTTTTATCATTTCCACAGTTGCCAAAGAAAATCTTCATTCATTTTAAGGCGCTGTTCTAGTTTCATTTCTTTAAAAATACTTTTATACAACATTTAAAGTAATTACATCCCATATATAGATACTTACATTACAAGTGCTTTGTCTGACGTCAACTTCCCTCGATTTCCTATTTCTGTTAACGTCCTTCGGATTACATACACCTCTGGGTTCTGTTTCCGGATTTCAAATTCGTGAAATCTTTGGTCGCAAATATTGTAGGTAACGTCCTCCACAACGAAAAGGACCACAGCTCTGCAAGGAGATGACATGCAATGATTAACGGTAAGGAATGAATAACACAATTAATGTAAAAATAAAAGCATCAGGTACAGAGCATACAACATGAGTTGGATTATTGTATCACACTGAGTTTCATTCAGCCAAGAGATTTCTTATTGTCGTGTCACACACATGCTTTGAATCAGAACGCACTAATGTGAACGGCTTTCAGAAATTGATAATTTTACATTTACAAATTGGACACTTCAAAGTTGAAAAATAATGGGTCTTACCGGCGGAACGACTCTTCTCCGTCTGTCTGTAACAAACATTAACGCCTAAACGAGAACAGATAGAGAAAAACTGACTTCAGACCTGGGTTCAACGACCTCTATTTGCATGCTCGTTTGCAGTGTGCTGATGCAACAGCATTTTCTTGTGATATTTTTGCATGATATGCATTCTATCTGCAACACAGTGTGTGTGTGTTTTTAACAAAGATATGCCAACAACAGTACTTTCGCACAAACAAATCATTTTCACAAATCAAACAGGAAATTCTGTTCAATATTTGATACGATATGCATTCAACGAGAAGTACACAAAATTTCCTCTATAATAGCTACTAACCTTTATGTGTTTTTATTGAAGTTGATACTATCAAAATCCAACTCGCCGTACACGACCCACCCAAGTCGAAGTAATAACAAAAACAGATTAGACCTTAACTATTCGTTCTAATAATTGAAATTTCATATACTACAGCGTACTTATATACTAATATCGATTCCAGTGAACATCTATAATTAAGCATACTTTATTATAATATTGCAGACCAATCTTCCATGAATAATAACAATAATAATAACCACAGACGTTATACGCCGAAGGCCCTGAGCCATCGCCAACGCCATCTGTCCGCGGTTGGTGGAACTGTGTCTACCTGAATGACGGCAGTGTGGCCACGAACAAGCGCATTAGAGGCTTTCTGGACCGAGTGGCCGTCACGTCTTTATTCACGTGACTCTCCATTTTGCCTCACGTCGCTGGATGGACGCCGAAAAGTGGGACTCCAGCGGCCAGCCGGGAATTCAACCTGGGATCACGCGGACATGAATCCGACGCTCTAACCACTAGACTATGGAGCCCCTAATCTTTCATGAATAGACTACAAAAATGGAACGCAATGCTGCGCAGTGGTACTTGTACGCCGCAATCTCTGTGTACGGTAGTGATTAATTTTCTGAAATACTGTTTCGCCTGCTCGATCATGTACGCGTTTAGTTATATGCTGTGTGGTGGTTCCCTGAGTTTCTTGTAATTTTTCGGCGATCATTCTTTCGTTTCTTATCCGATTTTCACGTTAATTTTCAATTTATTTTATGGACTTTAGGCATCTTAGGTTCAGGCCGCGATAGGGTGGAGCAGAGGATGTTGGAAGATAGACGACCAGAGCCTATTTTGTAGGTATCATCCCCGCATTTGCCTTGTGTGGTTGAGGAAAAACCTCAGGATGGTTGGTCCCTGAGATCGATCCCAAGACCTCCCGAATGCTAAACCAACGGTCTGTCACTAAACCACAGCCGCTCGGTCCCAATTTTTAATTTTATTAAACGAGCAGGCTAAAAATCTGCTCAATCATGACCATAAATAGCGTGCAAAATTTTAACAAGATTCGTTGCGGAGTGTCAGTAAAGAAGTTTTACAAACGAAACGCAAAATAAGCCATAAGGAGCTTCGCTCCAATGACTTCTCAGGATTATGGGGGGAGGGGGGTCGTGGTAAAAAGAAAAGGAGACAAAGAAATAAAAGAGACCTTTGTAGCCTAGTCGGTAGCGCGCTCGACTTCAGTGCGAGCGGTCCCGGTGGGGGTTCAAAATTTCGGTGTTGACCCAGCATCATGAGGACAATTGGGGGAACTACTTGAATAAAAGAAGTAGCGGACTGTGGTCATAAAAGTCAAACACGCGGCTACAAAGGGACGTTACGTTGACCACGTAACCCTTTAATTGAACGTAATACATCAGACTAACAGGCCAAGGGCGCGACAGCCTCTAGTTTTAGTTTAGTTTACTTAGTCATAAGATTTAGTCGAATCAGACCCTTTTATTTTTCCTACCATTAATTGCGCTTATGTCATCCAGAGAAATATCTTTTGTTCATATACTTACTGTTTACTGTTGTAAATCTCCCACGCTTGTACCATAGCTCCTGCTAAGCCTTCCAATGCAGTGTTTTTTGGAATCTACAAACAAATAACAATGTTCATACATGTTTTGAGTAACAATACAACAGAAGTGATGAAAATAATAACTAACGTACATGAATTGATCCCTCGACCATTATTAGTGATCGAAAGATAAGTCTCTCAAGTTGCATATAAAATTTCAAATCTCAAGTGTTTGCGTTGCGTCAAAGTAATGTATGTCTCAAACCACTGGTATTTAATAAAGGTAAGCGCACGGAAGACCGTACTTCGAAATGGAATGTACATATTACGTTGCGTCCTCAGTGTTATATCTAAAAATCGGGCTTTTACGAGTGTGATTTTTGATACAACACTGAAGACGTTGCAAACTACTAAGTATATTCCCAATTCTTATTTCTTCTCTCTAGATTATGCGTTTATATTTGAGGCTATAAAGTATGGAACAGCCAAGAACAACGTTTCACAATATTACATAAAATAAGTAAGTTTCTAAATGTACGTGTATGATATATGTACATGGCAAAGGACTTAGGGCATTTTTTCAGATGAATATGGGAAAGGACTTACGTTCGTTATCACAACATAAGAAAATCCTGAAATAATGTTATTATTCGGTTATGGAAGATCGAAGAGTAACTATCAGGGATGTGAAAACAGAAACTAAATTTTCACAACACTGTCTACATAATGTTTTCATGACAAAATTGACTATGAGGAAAATTCAACTGCAAGTTTCGGTGCCTCGAGTATTAATAGATCGCGGGTTGTAATACGCACGTCACTTCTAACACAGTACCGGGCGAAGAATATAGACTTGTCACAATTGATGAGTCTTGGGTTCAATTCGATCCCTAAACAAGGTATGGAAAGAAGCATTAAGGAATCTCCAACTCCTAAGAAATTAAAGAATCAGCCATTAGCAGGGAAGATAATGCTGTGTATTTTCGGGAAAGCACTAGGTGATAGTTTCATAGACTAACAACTAAAGTAACCACAATAATCAGTCTTAATATCGAAGTTACAGGAAGCAAATACGAGAAACGTCATAGCAATTTCAGGCTAGGTGTGAACCTTCATCATGAAACGCTTCTAGCCACACGTCTTGTGTTGCAATGACTGACCACAAATGAAGCAAGATTTGAATGACTCGAACATCAGACTATTCAGCAGATCTAGTACCCACCCAATGATTAGACTCTTCCCAAATGTGAAAAAATATCTACGTTGGAAGAAAATTTGATCATATATTGACGCAATGCAGATCGTAAACCTGTGGTTTGGAGACCGATTCAAGAAACTACTGTAATGCAATCTGAAATCCACAGACGTGAAATTTTTACATGCAGCCATTTGTTAGGCATCAACACAGCGTTTTAGACCAAGCAGAAATGAAACATGGGTTGTAAACAATTTCTTACACACAGGTCATATTCATAAAAGCGTATATATTTAAAAATTTGAAGAAAAAGTCTTCATTCACCCTCCTAAGATATGTTCTGTTATTCTAACTTCTTTACACTACTAGTCAAAATTTTTCGTATGTTTTTTTTTTTATTTTAAATGAAAGAGTCTTCCCCTGTCTGCACTACAGGGGAGACTACTATGCACTCGGGGAAACATTTTAACAAGACATGCACAATAGGTCTAGACTTGCACGTTGATTATGTGTATAGCTTCTTCAGAGCGTACTTTTGAATTTCTATACGAGTTAAAACATTATAAGAAAAAAAAAACTTGGTCTCTTCGAAACAAGGAGGATTACGCGTCTGATTCTCAGGTAACACTGAAGAAGGATGGCCATTCAAGTGTAAGACCATTGGACATCTCAAAGTAGCTAAAAATATTCTAATGATCTGTAATGCTATGTTTGTTGATTGAAATTGCAGTCATTGTGTTCGTAAGGACAACTCCGTTACATCAAATGTTACCTTATGGGAAAATTCATTCCACGAAACCCCTGTTACAGTAACATTCAGTTTTGTTAAAAGTGTATGTTCAATTTGAATCTGAATTTTATTTATGGCCTTCGGGCATCTAAGGCTCACGCCGGGATAGGGGAGAGGAAGGATTCGGGAAGGTGTCGGCCACGGCTTATGTTGAAGGTGCCATCCCAGCATTTGAATGGTGAGATTGAGAAAATACCCTGGGAAAACCTCAGTCAGGATGGTCGGCTGCTGAAACCGAACCCATGACCTCCCGAATGCTACGCCAACGCTCTACCACTGAGCCATGGCGGCTCGGTCCTATATGTTCAACGAAGTACTTTCATGATCTAAGTATAAAGATTTGATTTTTGAATCTGTGAAATATCACAAAAGACACCGCACAGCAATGGTAATTCGTTCAAAATCGAATGCGTTAGCTTGGATCATCCCTTTATTCCCCAAAATATTACATAGATCAACACGTATCACACAGATTTTCTACCCAGAGTTTAAATTGAATTAAACTGATACCACTTATCGAGAAGATCACAACCATACAGTTGAACTCAGTGCTTTTAGTTGAAATTAGATCTTTCAGATGAAAATACACAAAATAAACGTTATTTTCTTGTTTATGTGGATACTCATACCAGTGGTGTTGCGTTGTCAAACAGAACTTAAGAATTTGGAATTTTGAAAGAATACGCTCAGTTTGTGTATTTGACCCTCATTGTAAGTCAGTTCCTAATTGCGGTGGGAGCTTCAGAATTGAAAACTCCCCAGATACTTATACGAAACGCTTGTCAAAGGAATAGCTGCGTGATGTGAAGTGTTGCAGTATGGAGAGTTGCGGCAGTTGAAGAGTTGAATTGAATTAATTTTAAGGCCTTTAGGCAACTATGGCTCAGGCCGTATGGATGATCATGGGATTAATTGGTGGAATGAAGAAAGTGGGAGGAAATTGGAGCACCCCGAGAAAGCCCACGCACACGGTGTTTGTCCACCACAAAGCCTACATGGCACAAACAGGGATCGATCCGACGAACCCTAGCACCAGAGGTGAACGCTCTACCAAATGAGCCACAGTGGCCCAGTTGAAGAGTTGGTGGAATAAGGTAACTGTTAATGCAGACGGATAGAAAATAGTTAGAGTTGTTCCAACGAATAAAGAAAATACACCCGAGTACACTGTGATAGATAAATAAGGTTGGAGAACTACAATTGCCAGAACGTCGGAACGACCCAAGTAATACAGAGACGTCACCACGTCATACGAAGGCCAGAAATTGTTTACTATGACGTGAAAAACACGTAATAAATTATGGTGAAATGTTACAATCGAATATACGTCCTTTATGACGAACATATGACGTCTGTTAGTAATCTTCAACTGACGTATCAACCGTTTGGGTATTGGGGTTCGTGAATAAGTCATAAAAAGTTTAGGATGACGTTCAGCAATGACGCCATATTTCTAATCATTATTTGACGTACCAAATGACGTCTTTTGAAATTTCATGACGATGATTTCACGTGTCTGTGCTGCTTGTAAAATGTATCTTATGGCTGGTGGAAGACCAGAATTAGAGTACACACAAATGGACATGATTTGCAGCGTGAATTGCGACACTTTTCAAATCGAGGAGTAGAGGATTGTACAGTCACGGAAAAAAGTATTCCTGGAACAAAGCATTTTGTTTTTAACTTACATTTATGGGCTAGATAGGTACCTATGACCTGAGCCTGTCACTTTCAGTCTCTCAGACATGTCACGGCTTCGGTTTTCCTGCGTGTCTGGCCCATAAATATCAGTTAAATTAAACAGTAAATATAAGTTAACTATCTTTTTCCGTGACGGTAATTTTAATGAGGAGACTGTGTAGGTTCACAGCTTCACAATACATTATTTTAAGAATTATTCTTACAAAACTACCGGTATCAAGAAACCTAAGCCATTATTTCTTTGATAACGTTTACGCAGGCAGTCTCGATAACACAATTAAAAAGAATTACAACTTTATGAAGAAAAACGCAATACATATAATATAATATACTTACATTATGTATTTTGTCCCGATGTCCTAATTCCTGTAATACATACCTGAAATATGAAATCAAGTTGAGGTGTTCTTTAATATAGAAATAAAATTATTTTTCACATTTATATAACAAATCTAAACCAGTTAATTGAAACATAAAAAGAACATTAACAAATCAAAACTTTTTTTTTTTATGTATGTTTTTTACATTTTTCCCCCGAATTTTTTTAGTAAAATATTTATTATGATTAAAAGTACTCAGGAGAAAATGCAATTTTTAAAAATATTTTTTTTTTTCCAAATACAACGTCTCAAAACAACAACTGAATAATTTTAGCTTTAGTTTATGAAATTTTTATATTGACTGTATAACTATCAGGCTAAAAAAGTGTACAACTACGTTCTTACTACCTTCGAAGAAAGCGAAAACTTACCCAAAGACTAACATACAAGATCTGTTTCAATTTTCAGCCAAACCGATCTGGTTTTTTTTCTTTTTTTTTAAATCTCCCGTTGTTACTCTGTCAGTCTATCACCTTTAAAGTTTTTTCTAGATATTTTACAGAAGCTATTTCCAGTGCTAATTTACTACACAGAAACACATTTAAATTAAACACCTGTTTAAAAAGCAAAATCAAACTGCTCAGCTGGGGAGGGGCTAACAAAAGCGTCAAGAAACTCCAGCCCAAGACAAATAAGAAATGGACAAAACGTCGATTTCTCTGCCTGTTAGGAATACTTTGGGTAAGTTTCTAGCTTTCAAAGTTTTAGTTTTAGTATACAGAAAAAAAAAAAAAAAAAATCAGACAAATTATTAATTCTAGTGTAATCTAACCTTCACAGAAACTCTACCACGAAATTTTAAATGACATTTATTGTACCTACTACAGAAATGTGCTGCTTTCTTTCAAATTGCGTTCTTGATTATTGAATGAAGATTTAGTTTCATGTATTTTAAACGCTGAATTTACAGCAACAACTTCACTTGTAAATTTATGTAAAGGACACGAAATTACACGATCTGTTTACTTAAAATTATACTTCTTCATAAATAAACGCAAATTTATTTTAAAAAAAAACAATAAAAAATAAGACAGTTTATATAGTGGAAATCTTTCTAATTGTTTTGGTTCAGGAAATATATGATGCTTATAATTTAGCTTCTTTCGTCACAAGAATGTTCATGGGATTAATTATAAAAACAAAACAATCGGAATCAGGGGAATTAATTACAATTTCTTTCTCGCAGCAAGATATACTATTAGTTCTATTATAAGATGTTAAAACTTTCTAGTGCTTTCAACAATCTATCATCAAATAGGACTTAACAATTTATTGCCTGTGCGTTTCTTCATGGCTAAAGGTTCGAACTAATACTATACTATTTATAACACACATGAAAAAAAAAAAAAAATCGAAGACATGGTGTAGAGATTAACTTATACAAGTAAAGAATCTGTAATTTTAGTATGTTCAATATTACATTGTGCAATGTGCATGGATCATCTTTGTTCGTAACTTAATACAACAATTGCAATTTCTTTTTTTTTTTTTCTATAAAAGCAAAAAAGCAGACAGTTGCAATATTTTGCATTGCGTTCTAATATTTTAGATCTAATGCAGTGGTTTCTAAGTTTTATTATCTAAAAGAACAATATACTGGAAAACATGCAAACATTCACATAACGACACATTCATTTTTGTCTTTCTTTCTATGTGTAAGTAGTGCTTTTGAGAAAAGAAACTACATTGAAATACAGTATAAAATCATTTATCCGAAATGAGTCAAATATTATTTTATATTCTGCAACCAAGGCCATTCATAGATGGTCAAGTGAAAATTTAGTAGATATTTACAGCACTGCATTTCTCATAAACCAATTTCTCCAGTCAATGTTAATAACTAAGTCCCACCCTTTCAACTGAAATATTATTTATTAGTTTTCGTAAACATATGATGATGATGATGATGGGTGTTCTGATCAAAGGTCCTTGGGCAAGGTGAACCGATAGTGCTTTGTCATTGTCTTTCATCGGATAAAGATGATTTTCTAAAGACGAGACCTATAACTTTTGACGTGGGTTCGGAATCACTTGTGTCCACACCGGCAATCGAGCCTGGGACCCCGTAATTACAAGGGAACTCACCCGCTGGGACTCAAATAATAAGCGAAGAAAATATTGACTGACTGATCTTCCCGGAATTCTGGTTTCTTTGATAGAATCACAACTGATCTGTTTGAATTTTATTTGTGGTCTTTAGGCATCTAAGGCTCAGGCCACGATAGGAGAAGAGGAAGAATTCGCGAAGGTGTCGGCCAGGACCTACGTGGAAGGTGCCATTCCGGCATTTGCCTGTTGTGGCTTGAGTAAAAACCTGGAAAAATCTCAGTCAGGATGCTCAGCCGCTGTGATTAAACCCATAACCTCCCGAATGCTACGACAACGCTCTACCACTGAGCAACAGCGGCTCGGTAACAATGATCTGCATTTTGACTAATAATCACTTATTACCAAGATGCACCTGTTGTTTAAAATGACAATGTTGCAATTAAAAAAAAATAATGACGGTGCTAGACGAAGATTTGTTACATATTCCCTTCGTTTACTAATTACCAGTCGCAGATAAAAGGTTTCATTGTAATTACTAGAAAAGTTTCAGGTGCACAAGGGTAGTTTAAAATGATTATTACTATGGCGGGATAGAGTTGTTTTCAAACACCACTACGCGTACTCGTGTACAGAGAAGCATTAGCCGAAGAACAATATGAAAATGGCACAGTGACATTTTCTGAACAAGAAAAACATCGTTGTTTGATGTTTGCCAATGCTGCGATTCTTCCAACAACCGCAAAGGCCCCGGTCTCTTATAAAATACGTTGGCAGCACTTATAAATGGAGTGCTCAGTGTCGGGGAAACCCTGAGTGCTTTTCTATTGCGTCGAATGAAGTTTCTGCCAAGTTGGTGTAACGTAAGTCTAGCATTATGGATGCAACTTTTTAAAAAAATAGGAATATTGAATTTTTAAAATGCCTGGCAACACTGACAACTACTGCACCTGGTCATGTTTCTGGCCGCTCTGAGTCTCTACACTTTCTGGTTTAAAATTATATTTTTGGGGTTGCAACACTGACAACGGGATGCTTGAGGACGAAGACACCCACAGTTTGTTTATATTATGTCGAACAATATTCACGCTAAGTTTGGTACTGCTACATATAACGGAATGGAAATGTTGAAAACTTGGAAATGTGTAGCAAATAGGTTGGAAACACTGACAACTCGGGTGCTTTGGGACGATGACACCCACAGAGTGCTTCTCTTCTACCTAATAATGGTTTTGCTAATTTTGGTGCAGATAGGTATAATGCATGGAAGTAATTTTAAAAAAAAATGAATTTAAAAAAAATGTTTGGCTCGAGCCAACCGAGACTGTTCTCGCGGTTCTGATCTAGTATATTTAAGACCCATCCAGCGACACACTGTGGTTTATGAGATATATTTTCCAGACACGGTTTGGCAACACCGACAACGGTTGTGCTTGGGGACAGGACACCTACAGTGTGTTTCTATTATGTCGAATTTAATTGAATGTTATTTATGGTCTTTTGGCATCTAAGGCTCAGGTCGGGATAGGGAAGGGAAAAGGGTTCGGGAAGGTGTCGACCAGAGCCTGCGTTAAAGGTGCCATCCTGGCATTTGCCTGGTGTGACAAAAAAAAAAACTCAGTGAGGATGTCTATTGTGTCGAATAATGAACGCAATATTTTTTAAAAAGATAATGTAAGAAAATAGGTTAGCAACACTGATTCTTTGGAGACGTAGACACCCACAGTATTTTCCTATTTTGTCGAATAATGTTTATGCCAAGTTTGCTACAGATAGGTCTAACGGAATGGGATCATTTTAAGCAATTAAATTATTTAAAAAATAGGCTGCCAACACTGAACTACTGCACCAATCAAGACGATTCCGGTGGCTCTGTGCTAGTCTAGCCAAGACATATGCAACGACACCTCAACCACCTTTCTACTCCTTATGGTCCCTGAGCGGGAGTATAAGGTCCCTTTTTCAATAGCTTTGCTCTCAAGGGGCCTAAATATGCAACCCAAATAGGGCCTTCGTCTATCACACGACTTACTTTCGTAACGACTCTCACTTCAGCTTTTACTGGATGTCGTGGCCGTTACTGGTTTACTTGGAATGGAACCAGGTCCGTTCGCACCAGAAGTAAAAGAATTAACCATTCAACTAAGCAGAAACTTATGATGTTCCTACATCGTAATAATTAAAACCTTATAAAAATACCACAACTTTATGGTTCGTTCTCTGGATTACAAGGTCACCAGCTACCAGAACCAACCTCTTCAAATAATTTCACAATATGTGAGTCTACTTTCTCCACAGTTTGTGTCCGTCTATCTGTCTCTTTCTCTCTCTCTGTGTGTGTGTGTGTGTGTG
>JAGDQP010022063.1:7599-30924 GCA_022664845.1 Lepisma saccharinum
TCACTTTTTACGATTTTCATGACTAATGCCTCTATTCCATTACTTTTGTATGACTTTCAGGACTAATGACTCTATTTCGTTACTTTTTATGACTTTGACTAATGCCTCTATTCCATCACTTTTTATGATTTTCATGACTAATGCCTCTATTTCATTCCTTTTTCTGACTTTCATGACTAATGCCTCTATTTCATTACTTTTTTATGACTTGCATGACTACGGTGTCCAAAACGTCCCGCTGTCCTCTGAAAAATCTTGAAAATGTCCCGCTTTTTTAAACTATGTCCACTCCCTGCGTGAAATTAGCTGCGCACTCAAATTTAGCAGCTGTGCGTTTGTGTTACAGGACAGTTCACCGAAGGCAGTTCATGATGTATCCCTCCGCCGTATGGCAGACGTCTCACTATGCTGTCATCAAAAACATAAATAATTGAACACTGCGATTCTACTAACAAAGGCGAAGGTTTCGAGGAGTCCTTGATAGCATAGTAATGCAGCTATTGTTAACTGCGTAGTCCGCATCTGTCACTGGAAATTGTTCATGGTTGCCATACCATCACAAAGGTCTACCATGCCCCCTTCCTACGCCTTTACCCAAATTGCCTTAAACAGCCATTGTGCACTATCACGGAGGCGCGTACTGCACTGGATACGCTGCCCCTATAACAACATTATAAAACGCGGACATCCCAGCTATCTCAGGACTCTATGTACCAATAAATACGGTTCCAGCGGCTCTGAACTAGCCAAGACCTTTCCAACGACACATCAACCACGTCTCAACATTTCGTGTTCCATGAGATTTTTTGACACGGACGGACGGGCAAAGCAGAAGAAATAATAATTTGCATTTTAAAAATCTGTCTTCAGAGAACAAGTCACAAACAATAATAATTATTTCCTTTTTTTTCATTTCAAATTAAGAAATATGATTTAAAAAGAAGCTTTTCCTCAATTTATGAATTAGTTACTTTGTTCTTCAGTTTTATTTTTCTTCAAATACAACAGACCTGTTACAATTAAATATATATAACGTGATGAAGCTCAAAAAACAATGAGTTCCCCCTGTTTCTCACCAGAGAGCAGCATGTTACTAACCCGTAGTGTTCTCACCTACCGGTAGTTTTGAGAATTCGCTTATCGTATTGTTTTGACACAAGGTCCCTTATTGTTAACAATAATGCTATCAAGGGTGATGAAATTAACCTAAACAACCTTTAATTAACCTTCCTTAGCCCGCTAGCGCACGCTCAGCACTAATTTGTGTGCACGCGACATTTGATGCGAGGAAATCAGTAAAGAAAGTAACATCTGAAATTTACTGGACGGTTCTATAACACTGGCCCTGGACGGATGAAGTGATGATAACGTCGTTTGGTAAATGACCATCTTATACATTTCATTTCGGCCTGAGATACCTAAAGATCATAAATAAATCAACTTCAATACATTTCGCTTTTCATGACCAACCAAATTGAAGAACACACTATACTATGTTGGGTAAAGTGCAGTTCGTATAACAAAAAAATAAAACAATTACAGGAGAAATGTAAAGTTGTGTGGAAGTGTTGAAACGCTAAATAAAACAAGTTTGAGTCATGGAACAGTGAAAAATACATGTGATAATTTAGCTGCTTCCGCGTTGAGTGCGCGCACAGAAAGCGAATATTAAACATTGATTTACCTCACGTATAATGAAAAAATAACCTAAAATGTCTTCGATTTCTCAACATTATGGCGGTGGTCTCTCTAGCAAAACACATGTCTTTCATAATACGAAGTTATTACATATTTTAGTCTTCCTCCGCATGACGCCTAAATTGAGTACCGGTATGTATTTACGTAAATATATACTAGTCGTTAGCGTTTAATGACTATTGATTGAGAGATCTCAGGTTCGATTCCCGGCGCTGCCAATGATCTTTCTGAGCCGTGGGGGACTGCAACGGTGTGCCCACCCAGCATCGTGATCCAATTGGAGAGCTGCTATGAATAAAAGATAGTGGCGATCACAGTGAGAGCTTCGGCTCTCCTCTCCCAACCCGTCTGGTCAGCGAAGGAGCAGTAGACCAATCTCTTCCCTCCGGGGAGTGGTCTCATCCAGTAGTTGTTCAACTATGGTCGTGATTTATTACCATCATCATATTCAGCCTTTTTCTATCCACTGCTGGATCAAGGAATCCCCCTTCTCTTTCCACATATCTCGGTCTGCTGCTATCCTCATCCATATAGCTCCTGAAAAACACTTGATTTCATCTACTCATCTTGCATTCGGACGTCGTCTCGGTCGTTTCTTTTCTCTAAGAATCCAATGTAGTACATTTGTCGTCCACTTTCCATCTGTTCGTCTATCTATGTGACCGGCCCATTTCCATTTCAGCTTCTTCGCAGTCTTGATTATATCCTCCACATTTGTTTGTGCGCAAATCCATTCATTTGTCTTCCTGTCCCTCCTGGTTATTCTTAGAATGCACCTCTCCATTGCTCTTTGTGTGACTCTCAATCTTTGAGTCGTTTGCGCATTCAATGTCCAAGTTTCACAGCCGTACATCATCACAGGTAAGACACATTGATTATAAACTTTACGCTTCAGACACATTGGAAGTTTGCTTTTGAAAATAAAGTGTAGTCTTCCAAACGAACTCCATGCCATTTTGCATCCTCTATTTATTTCATCAGTCAACTTTGCATTCGATGTTTTGAGCTGGCCTAGCTAAACATACTCATCAACTATGCCTATTGTCTCTCCGCTAATCTTTATTTCCTTCTTTGCAGCATGTTGATTGTATATGACATTTGTTTTACTTAAATTCATTTTAAGGCCTATTTTCGAACTCTCGTTACTCAGTCCTTCCATTCTTTTTTGTAGTTCTTCTGCACTTGAAGCAAACAGGACTATATCATCAGCGAACCGTAGGTGATGAAGATATTCGCCATTAATTTTAATTCCAACTTTATCACAGTTTAAATTTTGAAACTCTCTTTCCAGGACCGCACAAAACAGTTTTGGGGAAATTGAATCTCCTTGCCTTACCCCCTTTCCAACTTTAAATTTTTCACTTTCTTGGTGTAGTCTAATGACAAATGTGGCAGTCGAATAAATGTTTCGCAGTAGCTTGATGTACGCATTTTCGATGCCTTGATGTTCAAGTGATAAGTACTGCTGCCAAGGAGACCGAATCGAAAGCTTTTTCGAAATCTATGAATCCCAAACATAGCGGAAGTTCATATTCATTAGTCCTTTCCATAACTTCATTCAATGTTTGTATGTGGTCCATTGTGCTAAATCCACGACGAAATCTGTCTTGTTCCCTTCCCTGGTTAAAATCCAAGTCCCGTTCAATACGATTCAAATAACTTTGGTGAACATGTTGTATAGAACTGACAGCAAACTAATTGGTCTGTAGTTTTCGACACATTCTTTGTCCCCTTTCTTGTACAACAAAATTATAACAGCATTATTCCAACTTGAGGGTATTTCTCTCTTCCTCAGGCACATTGAGAATAATTTCGCAAGTTCCTCTTTCATCTTTTCACCTCCCCATTTAAACATCTCTGCTGTGAGTCCATCTTCTAATGGCGACTTTCCGTTCTTCATCCCTCGAAGTACTTTATCCACTTCTTCTTTCATTACATCTGGGACATCTACATCATTTTCTTCTGAGTCTTCATTTCCTAGCTCTTCTTCGGAGTAGTACAATTCTCTATAGAAATTTTAAAATATTTTTATAATTTCTTCGTTATTTCGTGTTACAGTCCCGTCTGGTCTCTTAACTGCAATTACTTGCTTTTTCCCTATCATCAGCTGCTGTTTGGTTTTCTTCACGCTCTTGTTCTCCTCGATTGTATTTCTAACAAGATTTTCGTTATATCTTCGTACATCCTCTTATTTTCTTCCTTACGGTTTTATTTAGTTCTATGTATTTAATCCTTTTCATGTAATTTTCCTCTCCTTTCATTTCCCTTCTTTTCTTCATCAAGAGTTTAGTTTCTTCTAAAATTTTGCTCTCTCTTTTCTTTCTGGTGCCTGCTATTTCCTTGGCTGTCTCTCTTATTATCTCGGTCAGTATTTTATTTCTGCTGTTGATGTCTTCTTCATCCTCTAACTCTTCCAAGGTGATAAATCTGTTGCTTAGTTCTATCTCGAATGTCTGTCTGTTTTTCCCTAGATTTTCCAGGTCTAAAAGTGGCGGTTTTCCTCTGATAAGCTTCTTTCTCTCAAGTCTATTATTTAGTTTCAACTTACATCTCACCATCCTATGATCACTCGAGACTTGAAACTGTTCAGAACAGACACGTCTTGCAGAATTGCCCTGTTATTGGATAGAACGTATTCTTTGTCGTTTTTGGTCCCGTTTGGGCCTTTCCATGTCCACTTCCTCTGGGGCGCCTTCTTGAAAAATGTATTGGAAATCAACAGTCTGTTGTCTTCTGAGAATTCCACTAACTTCTCTCCTCTCTTGTTTCTTTTGCCAAATCCAAAGTTCCCCACTTTCGTGTCACTGCTCTGCTTGGCTCCTACTTTCGCATTGAAGTCTCCCATTACAATTTTGTAATGCGATTTGCTACTATCCAAAATCTTCTGTATCTCCTCGTAGAGGTCTTGCATTTCCTCCTTCGGATGTGAGGTTGTTGGAACATACACTTGTATAATTTCCATACCTGTTGTTTATCTTTATAACTAATCGTGCGATTCTATCTGAAATTCCTTTAATTTCTGTGATCCGTGACTTCAGGTCTTTATTAATCATAAAGCCAACGCCTGTCGGTTTTCCATTTTCTGTTCCTTTAAAGTAGAACATGTGCCCTGACGGTAGTTCCAACTGTCCTTCATTCTTCTTCCACACTTCTGATAGTCCTATGATGTATATATATGAAATACCGTATGACTTTTCGTAGCTTATTTTGAATTGCTGGCCATCGGAAGGTGTTATAGGGGTAACGTCTAGTTGAGGTCAGCCACAGACAATTAACATTTACAGGATGAATATAATATTTCCAACATGTGTGGAAGTTGTGAAATGCAAATATAACGAAGTTCCGACTAATGAAAGCGTGAAACGAGGGTAAAAGAACGTGGCACTTTTTAACTACTTCCTTGTCGGTTAGTAAAAAATAATCTAACATGATTTAAACGAACCCGCCTTCGCTTTTTCGACATTGTCAGTTATTTCTGTAGCAAATACTTGTCATTCTTAACACAAAGTAACGTCATCAATACTCCTCCGCATTCCGACATGTCTGTCATTTGTTGATCAACTCAAGTATCTAATTAACGGATAAAATTCCATATCGGGGGACCAACGTAAACTGATAATATGTTTAAAAACTTTTCCATGTTTTTTCTTTGCAAATTTTCTTGGTTAGGTTAGGTCAGGCTGGCCCTCCGATATGAAACTAAAACCCTAATTAAAATAATGAAGACAAATGGCTTTTCGTAATACATTTTGGGGATTCCTGACTGTCACTAGGTGGTTGTATGAGTGGCTGTATGAATTATTTGCAAGGCAATAAGTTTTGTGGAGCGCAGATATGGCATAATAGCTGGTTCACCTCAACAAGACTTCCGTATATAGAAGTGCCAGTGCGATTTGAAACGGTATGAGTGGTATAAAGCGCTCAATACAGCAAAAAACGGCTCGATGGCTAGTTACCACAAACAGCACTATAGCCAGCGGTATTTATTACTAAAGTTGATTTAATGTACATTCTTGTTCATAATACATATGAATTATTTTTGTTGGTTTCTTTTAGTGCACCTATTTACCTATTGCCCCTTCCACCTAAACAATTATAAAGATACATCGAGCCGTTCGGCAAGGGAGTAAATAACTGGTCTTCTCTATGAGAATAAGTACCATTCGTTATGTAATCAGTAACGTTGTTTTACTGTTTTTAACTAAAACTAACCTAACTTTTCTAACCTAAAGTCAGTAATCTATAAGGTGGACCAGTTCTCTGCACCCTTCACCCCACGGTTCGAATATTCTATGATAAATGCAGCAAGTATGCAAGAAGGCTTTTATATTCGTTGTATATTTTTAATATGTTCAATTGGGATTACATATTCAACTGTTGTAATGAGCAAACTAAAATCTCACCGAAAACTTAAAGAAAATAAGAGTAGACCGACGAACACAACTCAACTCAAACACAGCTGATAATAACAAATACTTCACTTTTTCTTTGAAGCTAAACAAATTTCGCCATTTAACAAATGGTCATAGTTAGTTGTAAGTTCACTGCTGTTGTTACGTCGAACGAAGACGTTTGTGTTGATTAATACAACAAAAGCTTGTATCAATACATTACGTGAGGGAATAGGTTCTCTGTTAAACTTCAATAAAAAAAGACAAATGAAGATCGTAATTATCCAGTGCTACCAATAATGGGCTATTCTAGTACCATCTCTGCAAGATGTAATTAAAATTCTTTTGGGGTCTAATAAATGAAGACTTGAAGACTTGAAATAAACAAGCCACTATAAGTGCAATTTTTGTGAAAATTGAATTTATATAGGAGTTGGTGAGCCGTTTAAACATTACGCAATTTCAGAATTGTTGATTTCCTCAATAACCCTGTTTTGTGACATTCCTTGCTTTCCTCTCAACACCGTTCATTATTCAATTTTCTTCAAAACAGCAAAATGACCAATAGTTGGCACTCTCTATCCAGTTGTTCGCATCTTCATCAGAGGCGTAAATACTATGGCGCAAAACCCCACAATGTGCGGGGGCGTACTTACCAAGGAGTCCCTTCACCCTAACCTCTCAATGGGCCGAATCGATCTCAGGCCTTGAGTATTCTCTTGGGGGGGGGGGATAAAAATCTTCATGCCCAGTTACTGGCACTTTCGATCACTAGAAATAGTGGAAACGTCCCTGAATTTGGCAGTCACCGGTTGTTGATACTTCCAAGATTTTATTTTAAAAAATCAAGGTCGACTGTTCCCGACACGTTGCTTATTGTTTCTTTAATGGCTTCTTACACACCAGCTGTTTTGTTGGTCGTAGTTAAGGCGATAATTTCAAGAAAACTTCGTTAAGTTACAAATTTAACCTATAAAATCTAAGCAGATAAGCCAAGGACTGTACTTTCATTTTCCTCGTTATTCATTGTCATAGTGTAACTAGCTGATTTGCCCGCCGTTGGTGCGGGATGAATAAAATATGTTGGCAATAGTCATCGGGACTGTCACCAATCAGCTTTGTTAGGGAGTATGTTACCTAAGATAGCCGTTGTTAATGAATTGATAGTCATATCAGATTTGGCCACTTTGAGGTAGTCAACCCGTCGAACAATATTGTAGTGTGGGTTGCTGCGTGCTTTGCTTTTAAAATTTTCATTATTATTACTACCACCATTGGAATTCAATGAATAATTCGATTATCTTTGAAAATAATAACTTTAGAATCAACGTGATATGTTAACATCCCAGCCCGATCCAGTGTCTGACCATCTGCGAAAAATTATTCCAATTGGTCAAGTACTTTTTGCGTGATGCTCACGCAAACACATTGTTACTTCCAATTCTATATATATTTAGTGTAGGGTTTTCCTTCTTTAAAAACTAGTAGGATGTTTAGGGGCCTCTTAGATATAATCATTATCTAAATTCAAACCAGTTAGAACTACTAGAGGCTGCCAGTAACTGGTACGTCACTTTTCCACAGTGCCCATTTATTAGGCATGGAGGCAAATAATTAACAATTTAAAACAATTATATTTCTAACATAGCCATTTTAACCTTTAAGAAATAAAAATACGATTGTTAGAATTTTCATGTAGGACATGGTTTCACAGCAAGCTATGTATATACAGGTAAACCATTCCCTCCTCATTGGCTGAATGGTGTTTGACGTAACTGGAAGTTGTCCATTAAAGCACTATTCGTATACCACTTGATATTCTATCATTGGAAATCGCCAGCAAACTAACGACATCGACAACCGCAGTTAATCAGGGCACGTAACTATATAATAGTGCCTCTCACGACAAAGGAATTAGCAGCCACGGACACGCATACGCATGCGTATGGAGGGAAAATATACATGAGACCCGTTGTTGCATTGACCGAAAGTGAATTATTAACAATAATAAAAGGGCTAAAAAATAAACGATCCTCAGGGATAGATAACTTATCAGATAGTATAATGAAAAGTTGTTATGAGCCACTACTAACTCCTTTATGTCACCTCACAAATGTGTCTATGGATACAGGAACCTTTCCGACGAAATTGAAAGTTGCGAAGGTGAAACCTTTGTATAAGAAAGGAGATCGGAAGAAAGTAGAAAACTATAGACCAATTTCACTACTATCTATAATAGCAAAAATACTATAAAAGGTTATGTTCAATCGTTTAGTTCCATTTCTTTTAAATCATACTGTATTTTCTAACTCTCAGCATGGTTTCCTCAAAGGTAAAGGTACGGACACAGCGATATATGATTTCCTGGAAGAAGTTAGAAATAGTTTAGAACGGAAAGAACTTTGCACAGGCATATTTTTAGACCTCTCTAAAGCCTTTGATATGGTCAACCATAAACTTCTATTAAATAAAATGTGGTTTTATGGTATTCGGGGAGTGGCTAATAAATGGTTTCAAGTTACCTTATGGATCGGAAGCAAGTTGTAGAAATATATGGTATTGTAAATAATGTTTACCAGAATTATACTTCAAGAGAAAAAATAATTTCCTGTGGTGTACCCCAAGAATCAATTTTGGGGCCCATCTTATTTCTCATATATAAATGATCTTGCAGTATCGTTAGAAGGTTGTGATGTTACTTTGTATGCAGATGACACTAATATATTAATAATGGATGATAATGTAAATTCACTGTTTAACAAAAGTACACAAGTGTTAAATCAACTATCTATTTGGTTGAACAATAATGGACTTATACTGAACACAGGAAAAACCGTAGCTATTAATTCTCATAACACCGTGGTACGACCTGTTAAACTCGCTCTTAACATAGGCAATAATCCAATCAACTACGTCGAAAATACGAACTTTTTGGGGGTCGAAATTACATTTAATTTAACCTCGGAGAATCACATTATGAATACTGTAAATAAACTAAGCAGATTATGTTATGGAATTAGGAGTGTTAGCAAGAAAGTAAGTCTAGAAGCTGCTAAAAGTCTATATTATGCGCTGTTTTCATTCTCGTATGAAATACGGCATAATGTTCTGGGGAAATGATACGAAAACCTTACCGCTATTTAGATTGCAGAAGCGCGTGGTTAGAATAATAGCAAATGCGAAACCAAATTCTCCATCTCGTAAGTTATTCCAGGAAAAGAAAATATTACCTTTGCCATGTGTATACTTATATGAGCTCTTACTATATATAAGAAAGAATTCTAGAAACTTTCAAATAAATAGTGATGTTCATCATTATAATACTCGAAATAAGAGCGACGTTCACTTTTTCTGTCACACCACGAACATTTTCCACAAGAGTGTAATGCATTTAGGTGCTTCCATGTATAATGCTCTCCCATCAGCAATAAAAGATGAACTATCTTTGCGACGATTTAGCAAGAAGTTAAAAGAGTATTTACTTACTCATTGCTTTTATTCTGTAAATGAATATTTGCATCAATGTACAACCTAGTAGTTACTAGGACGGGATTTTGTATTTATATACCTGTATATTGTAACATTTGCAAGTATAATTTATGTATAATATCAACTTGAATAACTGTGAACTGTATGTAATTGTCTTGTCTCATTGTTTAGACAAATCCCATATCATGTAACATGATCAGTGGATTAAATAAATTGAAATTAAAACATAAAGGGGAGTATATAGTAGGTTGCACCGTAACGCTCAGCCAATGAGAGAACGGGCGGGAAAACGTCATTCGTATGCTTGCTTCCTGCATGTCTTCTGGTGTTACAAGGCCACCTAGGGCTGTTACGGCAGTACAATAACGTGTAAGTGGTCATAATTTCTTAATTTGTGCTTCATACTGCTCTCACAGTATTTAAAACGTAAAACATAAGAAAAATTGCGTACAGAAGAAATACATTCTCCTTTTCTTCTTACTTTGAGTTATGTAATAATAAAAAAACAGTTAGTTCATCGACATCAAGAAACAAAAAAAGTCTGAGATATCGTTCAAGGGGGAAGAGGTTCAAGCTTTATTTTTTATTTGATCTATTATCTTATGGATCAAGGAGAGGGGGATCAGGGCACTGTTTACGTAAGATTAGCTTAAAACATAAGCAGGGACTCCGCCAAGATTTTCAGTCTGGGAGAGTGTAAAATAAAAATTGGGAGGGAGTAAGTAGAGTTTTTTTACACGGTTTCTATCCATTTTTGACCGCAAAAATGTTAAAGTTGGGTATGTTCCCGAGGATTTGGGGGGACACCCCCACAGAGGGATCTGGCGGAATCACTGAACATAAAGTGTAGATTTAAAATATTTAATCTTTTTTACTACGAAATAACAATAATAAATTTGACAAGTCTTACTCCTAAGCATAAGAGAAGGGGTTCGGGTTTCTGCTTATTTTAGCCTACAAGGGGCGGAGGAGATCTAAAATGTGATTATGTGTTATTACTATTACTTATATTTCCTGTTGGGTAAAGCAACAGCAATTTAGTTATGTATGTTTGAGGCCATTTTTTGTCAAAACCTATGCACAGTCATGGAAAATATTCCGGAAATGTTGAGATATAGTTGATGCGTATGCGCAAACAACACCACTACACACGAAACAAACTAAGTTCTTGAACAGTCACCAACCGAACGCGTCTCAACTCGAGAAGGAAATTGAAAATACTACAACATATTATATTTTTATTTTGGGAAGTGGCAGTGTGAGGGAGTTACCGTTTTTTATTGACAAAAAGTGCTGTTTTAATGTTTTCCGAAGTCCAGCTTATTGGAATCTTTGCACGGGTCGTTTAGCGACATTAAATGTAGGAGACAATAAACTTCACCAGAGATAGGAGAGGATGCAAGGAAACATCTGGTGTTATAAAATACAATGGAACAGAATCTCTGTAAACTTGCTAGTTGACACGGTGGTGGTAGATAAAATTTCTAAAAGCCAGAAAGTTTTAGGAGATATAGAAACACAAAAGTAATTATTCTGCTTCAGAAGGGTCGAAAAGAAAAGAAAGAAATCTTTGAGGCTATGTTTCATTTTTTTTTTTTAGAAAAAAATTCGCAATTGAGGTTTGACTACTATTTACAATCTGCATGATCTAACGTGGGCTTACGTCTTTTTATCCACCTTCTGTATCAGTCATTCCGTACTCTTTGGCATCTTCCTGAAGGCATCTAGCTGTTAATTTACAACCTCACTGGAAATCTTCACGACTGGTTCAAACCAAGACCCAAAATTCCGTCAAAATCCATCAAAAATTAAAAAAATAATACGTAATACCTTGTGTTTTTATATACAGTATAAAATAAAACCGACCTTATTCAGAGGTAGTTCTAGGCCGGGGCCGGGGGGGCCTGGGCCCTCAAAAGTTTTTGCAGTGAAGATAAACTAATATCCTCAATTGTCTTGAAATATTTAGTATAAGTTAATTAATATTTATTTTGCAAGAAGTTTAATGTTATCGATTCTTGAACATGAAATGAAGTGCACCATGATAAGCTTCTTCTATAAACATGGGGTGGGGAAGGAGTCACAGTGTATGATAGAAACTGCATTTTGTCGAGTTTTAAACGATTTTTTAATTTCTTGGAACAAGTTTCAAGTAGTTATTTTATTGTTTTTTGGTTATGTAACACAGTATTTTTTGTTGTTGAAACCTTTTATAAGTCTTTACTATCAACTATGTTGTAACAAAGGGAAGACCACATCATCTAAAAATTAATTTTATTGCTTATAGGCAATGCGGTGTTATTTCGAAATTATACCACCAGTAGCATATACCGAAAACGACAGAACGCTAATCGTTGTCCAACTTACTTCTTACTATCGAAATAATATAGAAAATTCTATATAGTCCGACCTACAAATAAAAAGTAGAAATCTTTGTTGCTTTTTTTTTAAAATTATCCTATTTAGGTCTAAATTGGTGTTGAATTATACAATATATCCCGTGTGGTATTTATAGATTTTTAAGTGTGTGTGTGTGTGTGTAGGGACTCTTAATGCCGTTTTATGTAGTGTAAAATCCAATCAAGTCATTTTATCCAATGTAAATTTGGCAGTTAACTATAAGTCTCCCTCTGTAAATTCCATAAATTCCATGCGCTGATGAAAAATATTAAAATGTTCACTTTTTTGCTTAAACTAATTATTGTTTTCTTACACTGAAAAAGGTTTTAAACGTACGTATTTCCTTCATAGATATACCTAAGGAGAATTAACATGCAATTTTTTAAAAAAATGACTGAAAATGACTCATGTGTATCACACCCACCCACACCAGCAAACATTTGTTGGGTCATTGTCTGAGAAGAGCTTGTACTGAAAAACGCATTGGAACGAATGGTGGGAAGGCAAAAGAGGAAGGAAAGAGAATGTAGATTATAGACAGCATCAAAATAGAAACACTTTATATATATATATTATTGCATATTATATATATATTATATTGTAAGACCTCGAATGGACAGAAAAGAAACAGTTAGGCCCTACAAAACGAATAGACTAAAAATGCGTTTCAATTATTAAACACATATGCTAATGGAGAGGAGAGAAACTTCAAATAGCCCGGCCATACTGTATATTTGATATGCATAATGACAAAACGTAAGCAAGCACAAAAATAACTTGGTGATGAAATACAATAGAAATATTTGTAGATCATATTTTAAAAAATCTCAAATCTCCATATATAAACATAAATCTTGATACTTGACAAGGATGACAACTCATTGCTGACAACAGAAAATGTATTTTGAAATGTACCATTATAGCCAACACAAGAAAATTGAAACGCTCTGAGCCTCTGAGACCCACAAGGAAAATGTCATTTTTTTTCTCATGGAAACTATTTTATACTGTCTGATATCAACTTTGGGTGTCTACCAGGGCCTAAAATTCAACGAAATCACAGCTCCACACTGGTAAAAATTTTATATAGTATAGAAAAACTAGTTTAGTCAGCATTTGTTTTGACATATAATCAGTGTTCTGTCCAGTACATCATGTTTATCTGCGACCAAAAAAATACTATTATTATTATTATTATGTAGGAAAATTTTGGCATTCAGAGCAAACAAAATTAAAGGCACATTAGGATACATATTTAATTGTATTGTATTAAACCATAAAATACAGGAAACAAACCGGAATTTTTTCCCATGAAACTTACGAACGGATAATATTTCCTGGGTTATGATTGGTTGTTGAGAGTCTACGGTGCTTCGGCTAAATTTTTGGCGGTTATTGATGTATGTTATCTCTGGTAGTACATATTTCTATAACGGATTCAAAGGATCGTGTAATTTTTATCTACGAAACAACACATTTCATTATATCGGAAAAGTGTAATGTCCTATTGAAACAACAGATAAACGTGCAGTTAGTTGCATATTTTAAAACTATATGAATGCAACCGAAAGCGTTTGAAAATTAAATATAGTTAAAAAGTTCCTTCACCTCAAAATTGGCAATGGTTTTCACTGCCATCTAGGAGACACCTATACGTATTAACTCTGGCTTAATATCATATACTGGCAGTTAAATGGAATTGAGTAACCCATTGCATAATGAATGTATTGAATCAGTAAGACTTAGTTTGACACACTAAACGCGTTTAAATGCATAATCCGAGAAAAGTAAGGTACTCACATTAATACCACTCCACACTTTAAAAATTATAGTTCCACACTCCTTTCCTACAGTTCCACAAAGTGTGGAGTACTCCACTCAATTTTAGGCCCTGGACTGTCTACTATCAAATAGTTTTGTTCTTTTTGATGGGCCCCCAAACGAAAATTGGAATAATACAGTAGATATAATAAATTTCTGGCACTTGGTACACAATACCTACATGTCAGTCCATCTGAAATCACCCAGCTTGGCTGCTCGACCCCTTTCAATTATTTTGTATTTATATCTCTTATATAAGAATAATCCAAAACGACAATTATTTTATTTTTACACAAATCTATTAATTAATGGCAGCCATTTTCGTATTGCGGCGCATGCCACAGTTTAAGTTAGCAGACGTTTACGGAAAATATAGTGTTCGCGGAGAGAGAGATATCATAAAACATTGAAACAAACACCCTTATTTTCTTTAAAATCCGCTTGATAATTTTAGACCTCTCCATGAAAACCCTAAAGCGTAATCGAACTTCTCAAAATGGTATCCAAATGTGATTGTTGAAATAAAACAAATTCCGGTTTCCAGGGCGCACCCTTAAAAATAATAAAGTACATATAGCGATATTATGGTCAGCTGGACCATAAAATGTGGTTATTTTGGAACCAATCCTTTTTACGATTACATTTACAAAACTTTTATTGTTAAGCGTGTTTTGTCTATTTAACAATACTGTTATGGTTGCTCTCAACAGCTTACAATAAGCAAACTAACAATATGTAATTGTTGAATTTACAATAAATCAACCCGAAGTGGTCAAAACAAAGAGGTTTTTGGTATACTATTTTTGTTTATATAATTGAACTTTTAGACATTACGATTTTTTTCGTATGGTCGATTTTTTTTTTTTAAATTAACAATTAGCCACAGTGATGCCGTGGCTATTACCCACTGAAAGGGTTACGCCCTTTTATTGGGATGAGATTTAATGAAAATGCATTGGTAATATATAGGAGATGGTCAAAGAGGTTTTTGGTATACTATTTCTATTTATTTCATTTAACATTTGGACTTTACGATTTTGTTTTGTAATCGTACATGTATATAGATAGGATTTATATAAGAGCAAATAAATATATCAATCAGATTAATAATGAGAATGCAGTGCTATCACGTCACAACCACAACATTGAAAGTGTTAATTTGCACGAATTTATATTTACTTTTGTCCCCGGGGCTCTTCGGGCACTGATGAGATACGTAATGAGCCCTATTTGTTTCTAATGGTTTACTGTGCATTAGATGGTAAGATGAAATCAGGCGGGTCTGGGGCTGTGAAAGATGTTATTTGCGGTAAGTCAATGTGATCGTCGGGAAGCGTGATGATATAGATGCTCGAAAGAAGTGAAAGTGGGTTGTTCATTAGAAGTGGGCGTTCCTGCGTGTAAGTGGCATTATGTTGAATGGTGTCTAAAAGCAGTGGGTGATTATTTTCATATCGACCAGTGATGCATTTTAGGCGAAATGTTTCTAAATGGAACAGGATGTGTGGAATTGTTACTCGTGCATATAGATCCTCAGTAGGACTTGGTAGTTTTATACGATGTGCTATACGGAAGGCGTGGCGTTCTAGGATTTTGAGTTTATTGTAGAATGACTGAGGAGCAGATACCCAAGCTGTATGTCCAAATGTGAGTACAGGTCTGAGGAATGCTTTGTATGTGTTGATAATGGTTGATTGTGCCATTCCCCAAGTGGTTCCTGTGAGTCTTTTTAGTAAATTTAAACGGTTGTTTGCTTTGAGGGTGAGTTGTTTTAAATATGGGTTCCATGTCAAGTCATGATCGAAGGTTATGCCTAAATATTTGACAGTACGGCTTGGACGTATGCGTGTTTGTTGTACCTGGGGTTCTAGTTTTGAAGGATTGCGTTGCACACGTGATCGCTGTTTAGGTGGCAAGAACACAATAGCTTGAGTTTTTAATGCGTTTATGGTAAGTTTCCATTTAGAACACCATCGGATGAACGAATCTATTGCTGTTTGCATTGTACGGTTAATTTGTTGTATTGTGTGTGTGGTGGCGAGAAAGGCTGTATCGTCTGCATATTGATCAAGTTGTATATTTGCTGGTAGAGTTGGTAGATCTGAGCAATATAGTATATACAACAGTGGAGAGAGCGCTGAACCTTAAGAAACTCCTGTTTGAAGAAGGACTGGAAATGAGCTGGATTGGTTGATGGTTATGTAGGCAATACGTTCGGTGAGGAAATTGTAGATATATCGTATGTAAGCTAAGGGTAATTGAAAATTCAGAATTTTCCAGATGAGTCCATGATGCCATACTTTGTCGAATGCTTTTTCAAGATCGAACAGAACAAGGCATGAGGGTTTACAGGTTTTGAAATGGTTTGTGATATGGTTTGAGAGGCGTAGTAATTGATCCTGAATACTGTAGCCGGGTCGGAAACCTGCTTGGTAGATTGGTAGGAGGTTCCTCTCGCAAATGAACGTGAAGGCGTTTTACAATAATTCGCTCGAGGATTTTACTTAATGTTGGAGTTAGTTGCATAGGTCTATAGGATGTTACGGAGCCAGGTGGTTTATCGGGTTTTAGGAACATAAGCGTCTTAGAGGTTTTCCATTCTGCTGGGATGAAGCCGGTGCGTAGGATGAAATTAAAAATAGCCGCAATCAGTTGAAGAAGTCGAAGAGGTCCTTCTTTGATATGTCTGTACGTTATACTGTCCATTCCCGGAGCAGTATTTTTCTTCCTGGCGATGGTGGTGGCGATTTCATTGACGGTGATGGGTGCAGTGAGGTATCTATTCTCATTTATTCGATGGTCCGAATGAGGCTGCAAAGCTGGTGAGTTTATGTTGAGTCGGTTCGCTGGATGCGTTCGTTCGATGTGAGGATGTGTTGGTCTGAATATCTCCTGTAAATAGCTGGCAAAAGGCGTTTGCTTTATCGACATCAGTTTGTAGTGGTTGATCTGCTTTTAGTAATGGATAGGTAGTTTTTGTCCTTTTACCTGTGAGTATGTTGAAACGTTTCCAGAATCTGGTAGGATGTGCTGTATCTCGAAGTTCGTTGCATGTTTTTATCCATTGTCGGAGCTTATAGGCTGCTATATAGTTATGTACTGTTCGCTGGAGCTGCCGATGAAGTTGTAACGAGGCAGGGTTTCGAGTTCTGATATAGTCCCTGAAGGCCTGTCGTGAGCGCTTTACCAGTGTGAGATAGTTAGGTGGTAGCTTCGGTTGATATGATGATAACTGGGTTGTAGGTATGTGCTCTTTTGACGCTGCCTGAATGGTATCGGTGATCGTGCTCAGTGTCTGGTATAATTCTTCCTCGTTTTTTGGTTCCTGTACGCCGTCGAGTCTATTACTGATATGGTCACGGTAGTGGTTCCAGTTTACGAGATCAAATCTTGTGGTTGTTCGGAGGATGGGTGGGTTTGGTTGCTGTGAAGGTTGGTGATGGAGGATTATTTTGATTGGAACATGGTCGCTTCCTATAGTATCCAGAACTTCGATTTGGGTGCGGTTGATCAAGTTAGGGGAGAGGATAACTATATCGGGGGTGGTTTGGGAAATTGGTCGCGTTGGTTTTGGTAGGTTTTGTAGGATGCCGTGGGTGTTATTTGTGATAAAGTTACGAAATTAATCTTTTTGCCTGTCCGATCTGCTGTGGATATTTACATCTGCCATAATGATGTATGTTCTGAAGTTATTTGAAATGTGTTGAAAAAACTGCAGTGGAATTATATGACCTGGACGTACGTATATGGTTACTAAAGTTACATAAAGGTTTTTAAATAAAGGGTCGGTATAATGTATTCGGGTAGATTAGGTTGTGTAATACGATGTATACGATGTGGTATGGTGGGTTTGAATCCTATCGCTACGCCTCCGTTTGCTCTTAGTGCAGGAATGGTGCTTGCGTTATGTATGAACTGGTAGCCAGATATTTTACATTTTGATTGTGCTGTAAGATGAGTCTCGTTTAGCAAGAATGCGTGAACCTTTTCCTCCAGCAGTAATGTTTCAAAAAGTGGTTTATGTTGAGTAAGTGATCGGATGTTTAAAAATAATAATACAATATCCATGATTAATTGAGCTTTGTGGTTGCTTTTAGGAGTCGTTAGGCATTGGTGGTGCAGTAACGAAATGCACGTAAGGGCCTGAATATGTTGCTTGGAAAGTAACGTGGAATACCTGTTTGGCTGCATTTTGTATTTGTTGTAAAATATGATTGCGTTGTGCTGGTTGAACATTTTGCAGAGTAAGAGTAACAAATGATAATACTTGTTCGACGGTTATGGGTTTAGTGAGGATTGGGTGTTTATCTTGAACAATATCGGCGTAAGATGGTTGTTCCTGAACTCTAAGTGGTACTACTAAGTCTGGTTTGCTAGGTTCTGGTTGAGGTCGAGCTTTGCATTTGTAACTGTAAGTGGGGTGTGGCTGTTGACAAGTTGAACATTTTGGTGGATGTTGCATGTTAGTACATTGCTTAGTGCCCTCTGTTATTACTTGTAACATACGGCTCACACTAATATCTGCAAAAAATAAAATATTCGTGTGGCATTCTTTCCAAAATCCTTTAAGCAAATTCGTTAAACATATGTCAGTGTATAAAAAGAAGAATTCTACGTTTAATTCAATAAAGTATAACCCAATTGTATAAAAACAATAAACCTACAGTGTCTATGGTTTTCTCTTTTAAAAGCGGTGCCATCTGTTGACCACAACTATAAACAGTAGAAATACACATTTTCACAATGGTAATAGAAACTTGTATAAATTTCTTCACACATTTAAATATTAATGGTATTATGTTAATCATCCTCTGCACCAACACAATTATCATCCAGAACTTATCATAAAGGTCAAAGTTGGTGTGCTTGTAGTAACTTTTCAGTTTTTCGGTTGCTGTGGCGATAAATATGGCGACCTAATTTTCTTTGTCATCCCGTAACAAGAAGTATGGTGAAGGTGTACGCACAATATTCACTTACAATGTTGAATCAACATTTATCGTAACTGCCGACACGTCACAAATCGTAAATATGACTATATTTCTCATTACGACAACCATAATTTGCTTAACAATACTCGTATTGTCCCTGTATCCCCAGCATTTTTTTTAGAGTGAGCTTTTTCGCCCGGAAGGAATTGACTATATCAAAGTTGATTTTTGTGCACTATTAACATATCAAAGTATGTTGAAAGTTGGTATATGCTTCTTCAATATTTTTTTAATTTTTTTAAAATAAAACCAATTTTATTTTATGCATATTGGAGACTCAATATCTCTGGTGGAAGAAAATATAAAAATCTATTTACTTTTTTTTCACACAGGAGAAACTATAGTAACATTTCGAACTTCAATATTTGAATTTGAAGGGAGCTACAAATTTGGTGGAAATTGGGGGCGAATAATGCTCGTGCGCGCCATGGTATGAATATTGTAGACCCTTATCTCTGGTGGAAGACTATATATAAAAAAAATGCCAGAAAAAATCTAAAATAGAAATTTCAACTTTTATATCTGAACTTGAAGGGAGTTACAAATTTGCAAGTTGAGGTCTGAATAATGCTCGTGCGCGCTTTGTGAAATGTTATATTACCACCAGAGTGCCAAGGAAAGATGTGAATATGTAAAGTAGATCCTGAAATATCTACTGTTGCCCACGAGACGAGAAGAGGCTGAGGAATGGATATATCAATTGAGACGAGGCAGAAAGATCTCGTAATGTAAAATATAAATCTTTTCGAGATGAGACAACCTAAATTTCGTCTCGAGGGTAACACTAGATTGTCCGAAAACTTATTTAGTGTTCATTTGGCAACATTGTGCTCCGCATTTCCACTCTGTCCTTTTTCATTCCATTATGCTACCATGTCTTTTGGTAAACGTTGCCACCTTTCTCTGTGTGTGTAAAGCGCTTATACAGCTGTCTGCATCTCTTATTACTTAAGCAGATCAATTATTAATACAACAGTAAAATCGTTCTTCACAATTCTGATGGTAATAAAGAATATTTCTTTTAACAACCATTCTTTATATGAGTAACCAAAGCACGCACGGCCATTATTCATCCCCAATTTGTAAATCTGTAACTCCCTTCAAACTCAAATATCAAAGTTGAAATTTCTACTGTAGTTGCTCCAGATATAAGTGTATAAATTGTGGAAAAAGTAGATTTTTATCTAATCTCCTATCAGAGATTCGGATCTTCAATATTCCTACCAAAGTGTGGACGAGCATCATTCAACAACAATTTGCAAATTTGTAATTTCATTCAAACTCAAAATATCATTTAAGTTCAAAACTCCACCGTAGTTTCTTCTGACATAAGTGTAAAACGTAAAAACAGATTTTCATGTCTCAGAGCGACTCCAATATGCATAAAACACAAACTTTTTGGATTTTCAAAAATTCATAAAATATCAAAGAAGCATATATCAGCCTTCTATATTTTTAATATACTTTGATACAAAAAATCAACTTTAATATTCAAGATTTCAATATGGTTTTGGATTGATTTGATATTGTTAAAAAATTGAAAAAAAAAACAGGACGTGGGAATGGGGAACGTATTTTGGGTTATTCGTACTTTCATATAATTTCGTTATATATATATATATATATATATATATATATATATATATATATATATTCTATAAGTTATATTCAGCACTATCAATGTTCAGAAAATAAAAAGAGTGAGTTCAGAAAAAGTTACATGATGATACAATAACGTTTGACTTTTTCGTTTTTAATGTTGTTGTTATGAAGTTCGTATTGTGGGTACATATTGCTGTATTTGTGATTTCATAAATTAAAATAAATATTTGCAATAAACCTAGAAGTGTAGGGACAAGATCCCAAGGCATCTCTGATTAAATACATGCAGTGAGAAACATAAAAACACACACTAAATGTATGAAAATGGAATAGCAGAGGATATAGAACCATTATGGAACGCAAGGATTACGAAAAGTCTCAATTACTATAGAAACACAAATCCCCACCAACACACCTCAAAGTGCTTCAATTTCCACACTGGTTATACTGTTGAGAGAGTAAGTAAGTGAGAGTGAGTTGGAAAATAAGAAAGCTATATATATAAAATGTACAACCATGTAGGGACCTCAAAACAAGAAAAGCTCTTTTCTAGGAAGTTTGAAACCAGATAGTTATTTCGGAGTTACAGGCATGCAAAGCTATCACAAATGATATCTCCAGGCATGTAAGCCGAGCCGGATTAGCAAACCACAATCGAACTTGTATCCAGTACACCTAATTATTTTACCAAAGCTTATGCATGCTGCTTGGTGGGAATTTCTATATTGCCCTATTAAACGATATTAATTTCTTAACAATGAAATTCATACATAGAGAGAATCCTTTCTATGAGACATTCTCTCAATCGTAAACATTACTCGAATTGATGTATCGGGTACTACTACAATTGTGCTTTGGCTAAACCGACAAATGGAGAGAAATGACATCATTTGTGACGATGGAGCAGTGATAAGTTTAGGTAAACTTGATTTTATATGGACCAGTCCAGTAACTTTTGACATTTACCTGCAAATGTCCCGCAGTTAAAATCCAGGAACATCCGTGCCTCTTCCGGGATTGGAACCCGGAACCTTCGACCGCCGGTAACTTTGACTTCGACTTTGAGCGCCTGTAACTACGAAACTATGCATATTTCTTTAAATGAACTTTTGTCTTGTTTTGATGTCAGTTCATTTCGTCTGTGAAGTTTGGTTTACATAGTGAGATACATCCTTAATAAACACCCGAATTGCACTCCGCAAATTCTTAACAACATCCCCCTAACTTTAAATTTTTCGCTGTGAAAAATTGATAGAAACTGGGCGAAACTCCACTTACACCCTCCCAATTTTGACTTTACACCCCCTAAACTGAAAATCCTGGCGGAAAAACTGCTCCAGTCATTGCCAACATGTTATGTAAATGAACGAGATAACTAACTTACGTAAGGGTAAATTAATATAACTGTAAGAAAGACCAGGTGGTAGGATTCAATATTGAAAATAGATTTGGTAATTTTGTCTGTAATGATCTCCACTTCAGTTTGTAGTCTATTTTCCGTATTGTTAATGGCACTCTGTACTATCTCTAGTCTCTTCATATTCTCGCGAACTATTCATTCCCTCGCAACTAAATATCTTGAAAGTTGTAGTAGCCTCAAACACGACTTCGCACTAACCTTTAATTTCGTTCATTAAATAGGAAACCCTCAACATTCTGATTGGCCGTTCAGCTGTCATAATGGTAGTATCTCGTTCTCCAATGCTACACAAAAATTAACCATATTAAGGCTCAATCCAAGTCAGTTTTCCCGCCTTTTTCGTTTTACGTCAATGTTTCAAATTTCAGTAGAGAAAAACAGAAATTCACTTTCACAGACCAAAGTTCGTTTCGTCCTTCAATAATGAGTAGAATTAGTTTTTAAAAAATATTGATAGTAAACTCAGGATTGTGTGCAGACACTTTTGGGACAGAATAATGTCCCAAAAGTGTCTGCACACAATCCTGCGGTTACTAGTAGCATTTCATAAATACTAATTGTACTCATTCTTGAAGGACGAAACGAACTTTGGTCCGTGAAAGTGAATTTCTGTTTTTCTCTACTGAAATTTGAAACATTGACGTAAAACGAAAAAGGCGGGAAAACCCCATTGGATTGAGCCAGTAAAATTTCTCAATTTACAACATTTCTTACGTGTAATACTTGATGAAGAGTTAAAATGGAAAGAGCATATTGATATATTATGTGGTAAGCTCTCTTCAACCATTTTCCTAATTAGATTATTAATACCAATTGTTAACAGAGATATTATATTAACTGTGTATCACGCCATGTTCGAACCACAATTAAGATACGGACTGTTTTTTTTTTTGGGGGGGGGTTCTCTCCGAATACACAGAGACCCTTTATGTGTCAAAAAAGCAAACAATAAGAGCGATAACTGGCATGTCTAGACGTGCGTCATGCAAAAAGACTATTTCGAGAATTAAATATATTAACTCTTCCGTCACTTTATATATATGAAGTCCTTCTTCTGACATATAATAATATTGAACATTTGAAAAGAAAACTACAATAAACACGACCACTATACAAGAAACAATCAAGATCTGCCCTACCCTATCTCAAAACAACAATGTTCTCGAAATCCCAACTATATATATATATATATATATATATATATATATATATATATATAATACACAGCCATATTCAATCCACTACTGGATGAGGCCTCTCCCGGAGGGAGGAGGTGGTCTACTGCTCCCACGCTGACCAGACGTGTTAGGAGAGGAGAGCCGAAGCCCTCAACTGTGATCGCTACCTCTTTATTCAGGTAGCTTCCCAATTGTCCTCACGACGACGCTGGGTGGACGCCGCACAGGCAACACCATCTGAAGTACTGCAGCGGTCACCCGTCCAAGCACTGACCAGACCCAGAGCTACTTGACTTCGGTGATCTTACGGGAACCGGTAGACCAGCTCGGCTAGG
>JAGDQP010022064.1:0-30923 GCA_022664845.1 Lepisma saccharinum
ATTCTAGATCTTGTAAATGAGGAAAAGTGATAGCTTTCTCAACCCAAAAATTATTTGCATAAAGACACAACCAGCATTGAAGGACCTTTATGCATGCTGAGTGCTGAAAGTTTAATATTACTATTAGAGGAAGTGAATGGATAGAGAGAAAAAAATACGAATGAAATCAGATGATAGCCTGTTTAAAATATTCTTCGTGACATTTTCAGTTTTCAGGCTCCCCTAAATTTAACTTATTTTCTGCTTCAAAATTTATTATTCTAACAATACATACACAGTGATTTTTCAGATGCAGTGCACAATTTTAGAGTAATGTTTGAAGTCTAGTTTAATTTACATTTAAATTACTGGCATCTAAGGTCTAAGCTCGTCATACGTCTGAAGAATGGCGTCCCTTGGCAAACATTTTATTACACCTAAGGCGAGAGCCGAGCTGGCGTTCCTTAGTTGCTATCCCATTGGGAAACACCTATTTTTGAACCCACCAATAGACCATCTTGGCTGATGTTTTTCCAGTTTTCGCGCTCTCGCACCAGCTTCATGCTGGGTTCCTTCCTTCCTTCTACCTTCCCCATCCTGGCCTAATGTAAACAACACATGACGAAAAGCTATAAATAAAATTCAATTCAAATACACTCGTAACGAGATTGATACTGACTTTTAGGTAATTGTTTTGAAATCTTTAATCGAATAAAAAATCCCGTGCCTCTAGAATATTTATTCTTGCTAATAAACGTTCAAGGCAATTAGAGCGTGACCTGTTCAATTAAATTAATTGGATTTTTCCTTAAGATACAGAGACTTATTATATTAGGCCTAATGTGTCAAAATCACACAAAATTACTCTGCTGCTGAAATCAGTAACTAACAAAACAATATTTATTAAATATTATTTAATATTTAAATATTATAAACAATATTTATATATATATATATATATATATAATTTATATTTCAATATTTACCAGCAGTCCATCATTGACGTCTTAAGTGTGTAATCACTCAGCGAGCTCAACTTCAGACGGAAATAAGAAGAATAGAACGTCTAAAGTCCCTATTCTAGATGATATCCAGGAATTAATGGATGAAATATGAAAATATCTGTCAGAACGCATGGATGTGCAAAGGTTTATTGAACTTGTGCTGGTTACTTATCAATGATCTGTGGTGAAAGATCACTAGGCAACGTGGACTGGGCATGTATAAATAAATAAGGATGAAAAAAATGAACGTAGCGGATGGCATATATTTTAAATCTATATATTAGGACTAAAAATGCAATTAATATTTACACATATGGATAAAGTTTGACGAACACCCCTTTAGTTCCAACCATGACCATCTTCGTACTTCTGCAAATCCATTTCACCGCGCCTTACAAATCAGTGAAATCTCTAATATATCGAGTTATCGTAAACTGAAATATTCTACTTCTACCCAGAGTACATTTTAAATAAGGTTAGCATTTTATAAAAATCAACCAATTACATAGCCATATATTGAGACTGGCTTCTATAGCTTAGTCAAGGAGCTCATACATAACAGAAGTAGAATACTTGAAATTAATTCGTTGTATCTAGCATTGTGCGCCTAAATTAGCTCACTTGGCACTAGGTCTATTACAACTCTGACATACATACTTATTCAAGGATATTTGTCTATAAAAAGGCCATGTCAAAATCGTCATTCCCTTTCACTATACATACATGAACAAAAGACGAACAATTGTACAGGTACACATGGTGCTGATACAGTGGGGACAAATTTACTTTACTTGCACACTGAACAGCCGAAACTCGGAAGAGAAGTAACTTCCTTGAAAGCAGATTGCAGGTTCTCTTCCGCTATCCTCAACGCTATCTCGCACTGGCCAGTATAGCCTGCAGCGTCTAAGTTGTCATGGCAACCAGAAGTTCACCGTCCCGTCAACGGAAAGATTTTCACCGCGGTAAAATTGTCCCCGCCATAGAAAGCACTTATAGTTAGATTTTTTTCGAATATATATAAAAGTAACGTTTTCAGCTTCGTAAGAATACGGTGCCTTCTAGCGCTAGAATATTTACTTATGCTTCATACAAAATTGGAAACAGTTTATTTTGTTTTTCTGCTGGAATTTGTTACGCTACTTCATTTTCTTTCAGAAACAATTTTTGTATATTTAGTCAATGAAAGAATAAAATAATAGGTGAAGTACAGCTTCGCTAACTTCACCTGAAGAACCGCCACTGCTGGCCAGTCTAGACCGGCCACACTCGGTCTAGAAAGCCCCTGATACATCTGTTCGTGCTGACCACACAGCCGTCACTGAGGTGGACGCAGTTTCACCAAACGCGGACAGATGGCGTTGGGGCAGGCTCAGGACCTATCGGTCTGTAACGCCGGTATGTGTTTTTTTTTATCTAGAAGAAATTAACTGATTGGAAAGTTCTGTGATTTCCCTAGCGGGTCATTAAGGACCATATGATTTCTACAGATTTGACGGAACATTAATAATACCATAGTAATCGTAAATGAGATCAAATACAGCATAGCCGACGCATATTACATGCTCCGTTGCCCATCTTTGATCCACCATATTGGATTTAACATATTTGTTCCAATAGGAAAAGTGGTAGGTACCACATAAAATAAATCTGAAATTTTCTCAGAAAGTAATTGATGCTATTGTATTTACCGTATTTTCAATAGTTCTTAAGTTATTCCATGTAAATTATTTCAAGTGAGCAGAATTATAACCGATCTACTTAATTGACCCACGCAACTCACTCCAACACCGACCGAATTGTTAATCTAAAGAAACGCAAAGCAATTTGGATTGTTGACGAACATTTTTGAAAGCATCACTGAAACCATCTAAATGCCAAACTTGGGTTACTTCGAAGTTATTTCAAGGCCATTTCGCAAACCTGAAGACGCTGATATGGATCATCTTCACTCAATTGATGTACCTAACATTTGCGACATGTACGAGTTTCTTTAATGTTTGTAGAGAACACGAACAACGCAGATTTGACTACGACAACATTCTCGTGATATACATCAAGTATGTTCTTCGTTCTTTGAACAAGCACTGGTAAAACCTCCGTTTCTGCCTCTGCATGAGTTGAAATTTTTGTATCCGCTTTTTGGTTTATTATACCCATTTCCTGTGGCTAAATTTGTGGATATGTTTCACAACTGCCCTGTGAGTAATAGGATGACTCTCGAAGTGTCTGGAGTTATTACCTTATCTGGTAATAACCGCCACTTTCTTATTTCATTTTGTTATTTTCGCCCATTGTTTCAAGTAATATTGAATTCCAAAGTACATTCTTTTTAAGAACGGCTAGAAATGAGGTAAAACTTATTCCACTAGCGCCCTTTCGAAAACATTTCAAACGTATTTGATATGACACTTGCCCCTATTTCCGTTTTTCTTTAAATCAGTTGAATCCAAGATGGAGGTGCCAAGATGCAAACACAGCTTGTAGTATGCGTCAGACATGCAATACTTGACCTAATTTAAATTTGATGTGATTTCATTCATATTCCGTTTAATCTGTAGAAATTATATGGACCTTATTTGAAATTTAAATCACCGGGTACATTCCACAATGGAAATTACGTAACTCATTAATCACCTAGTTACTTCTAGATGCAATTGCAAAACGTAGAAGCTAAGCCAGTTTCATTTCACGTTGAAGACTGTCAACTGTGAAAGTTTCATTCAAATCTCAATGTGCAATTTGAGCTGTGTTCTTTGTAAGAGAAAAAGGAAGCGGTATATCTGAAGAAAGAGTTATTTTTATTTCGAGGTTCTGACCAATTAGAAATTTTAGTGATTCTTAAGCACTTAAAAAAGTAGATTCCATTACAAGGTATATGAATATATTGATTTTTACAAGATATTAAAATTCCGTAAACATAAAGTCTCCTCTATGTATGGCCGATCATATCTCTAGTAGCCATACATATGAGTTAGTAAACTGAAAGTGTAGTCGTGTGCCTCGTGTTTCTGTGTATGTTTGTCAGCAGTTTCTATGTATGAAAAATATATTTAGAGGAAGTCACATATGTTACAGATAAGAAGGCAAAACAAAACGATAGGCAAGCACAGAAAGGTTTTAGCGTGTGATATAAAAGAAGGAAACAGCGCATACAAGTATGGTAAAAAGAAAAAAAGAATTTCAAGTTTTTTGAGCATTAAATTATATATCTGGTTAAAAAAAACCGGGCGTGAGTTGAAGAGCGGAAAGCGCTGGTAAACGTTTGTACTATATTGACTTGCCGGTATAACAATAGAAGTGTTTGTGGGATGTCTATGTATCTTTTTTTCTTCTGATTAAATCTAATTGTAATGCCCAACCAAAGCCGAAATTGAGTATATCATTGTCCAATCAAACCCAATCCATGGTACCTTATAACATCAGTCAACCGGATCCAACTCTTTTTATCTTTTAATTCAAATCAGGAGTACCGGTACCCAATATATTTATAGTCACAAAAAAAAATGAATATCATGATTTTGGAAAAGAATGCATTTTAAGTTATAGATGGTTGCTTTAAATTCATATGGAAGGCATATTGTCTTAATTTAAGAAAAATAAAATTTTTGTTTAGTTGTATGAATTGTAATAAACTCTCTGGGTAATTTTTATGTGTTTATTTACCTGAAAAATACCTACTTCATTATGTAATTTCTTAATTATCGTGTATTGTTTTGACATTTTAATATCATAGTTTTACATTTTGAAAATCTTTACCCTAATTATGTGCCTTTTCGCTAAAAATCCCATATTGGAGTAACGTATTTTTGATTGGAGGTTTGATCGAGCATTTTATAAGTGCGATGTTTATCACTGAGGAGGAGAAATATTTAAATAAAAGATAGGAGTTAAATTTCATAAAGCTAGAGTTTGTTTTAATAGTCTGCGTTGAAATATTTGAGTGAAAACTTACGTTTACTCAATTTCTGCACCTTTGTATACATTTCATGCTATCACATGATTTAGACACTTTTGATTTCGTTTCTCTATTTCATCTACACCTTCTGGCATCTCAATGTTTACCTCTTGTTCACATTTCTGCACGTGTAAAGTGAACAGTACTGATAAAATGTTGACTCGTTTGAGGTGTGTAAAATGGCGCGCTTTTAATGTACACAAGTATGTTATTAAAACACATTGAAAGCGAGTGTGGGCTTCAGAATATTCAGTACAATTCCTCTACTAATCGAAACGAAACGCTATGTTCCTCCTCTTTAACCTAAACCAAACAACTTCTTTTTTGTTTTTTAACCTTTTCACTTTCCATTCTCCATCGTTTTCCAATGCTTTTTTTTATTCCTTGTTGGCAGTAGAAAAGATCTAGAGGCAGGCTTACCACCATGTTTCTCTGCCACGCCGATAGCCACAACGATGTAATGTCGTTAGAACTCATGTTTTCGGTCGAGTTTAACAGAATGTATTGTTTTAATCCTGGTTGTTGTTGAAAGGCTTCGATCTGAACTGTTTCCTATGTACCATATATACATTCATATATGTACTATATACGTGTATATATATATATATATATTCACCACAACCCACCTTGCGCATTGCGTACTTCCGATTCATTTTGTACAAGAAATTAGCCCATTTTGTGATGTCATACGGAAGTAATCGTTAGCAAGCTTGGTTTTATTGTACTTTTTGTACTCACGTGTGAAATAACTGCCCTCTTTTATGACCTATCCATAGATCTGTAACTCAGATTGTTGTAGTATTGTTTCCTTTTCTATTCGTTTAACAATGGGTTAAAGAATCTGTTTATTAGACTTCGAGAAAGATTGTTGGACCATAGTTTTATTATTGTTATACCATGAGTTTGTTCTTCATTTATACTATAACATGATAGGGTATTGAAAGAAATACACGTGTTCGACTTTTTTTTTTTTAAAAAAAAAGAAGTCCCATGGGACAAATTCCAGGAGGTGGTTACTCACACTACCTTAACGCTGTAGATCACCCCCGCCATCTTGGTACGACCTTCCATTGATTTACACGGGAATTGTTTTACTCATTTTATGCCTCTCGGATGTAGAATATTTAAGTTCTGCTTTCACAAAATTTGTCTTGGTGGTTATTTTGACTCTTGTATAGTTTTGGTTTGTGAAGTTTCTCTAAATATATAATTATAATGTATTATTAATAGTTTGCTATATAAATCACAATATGTTAACGGGAAATTATACTGTTCCTGTGTAAAATATTGCATTTCTATAAAGTAGCATGAGTAAAAAAGAGCATGACGATAAACTGTGCGAAAACAGAAGTTAAAACTATACTCCTGAAAAGTATAAAACGAGTAAAACAATTCCCATGTTAATCAATGGAAAGTGCGTACCAAGATGGCGGGGGTGATCTACAGCCTTAAGAAATAATGTTGCTATGAATATATCGCTGGTGAAAATTGAAAAGAGCCTAAGTGCCACTTTTATGAATTAGCAATTCTTCACTATTCTGTGGTACTTAGTCTGCTTTACCGAATAGTGTAAACGGTATGCAAGAAAACTCTTGGCACAAACTACAATTAACATAAGAATTTTAAACTTGTTTTGTGTTTCTTGCAAAATGATGATTTGGTGCTTACTCCCTTTTCACTTTCCAGCGTCGATCTATCGAAAGTGTCATAGTTTTGGTCACAACTTGAAATAGTGTTTTTTTTATCGATGTTATAATGTCACTGTCTTTTCACAAGTGGAACTACTGTTTATTACGATGTCGTAAGTGTCATAGGCTTGATTACAACTGGCAGTAGTGTTGTTATCGAGAGAGTGACGAATAGCGGAAATAGACAGTCGATTACATACCATTAACGTTCGACAACAAAATTAGAACTCTACTACGGGAATGTTCTGCACACTGCCCTCCTCAGTCATAAATGTTTCTTGAATACTTTTAGTCTTGACTATTGTTGCACAGACAGTCCAATCAAGATGCATCAGAACCCTAAGAGGTTCAATTCTCAGATAATTGCATTTTATGTTCCTTCTATCAAGTCGAGAATTAAAATTGTACTACTTCACTGACAACGGAGTAGCTAAAAGGTCATCAATACACAGATAATAGCGTTCGTATTTGTGTGTTTCGATGAACTTCGCGATTCAAGTTTTTGATTTGTTTGAATGTAGAAATGTTAAAAATAATATGATCGTAGAACATGAAGAGAAAAGCAACCTACCAACAATTTTAATCTGAACTAACAATAAGCTCTCAAAAAGTATGAATAAGTGTATTCCTATACGGGCTTATGATCTTTCGAACATGGACCTATAATTTTAATGGACACCGCAGCAGACTTGAAAACCGTGACCACGTACACAGTTAGAGAGAGCTGCTTAATATTTGGGCCAACCTGATTGCTTTTCTAATTCCTCTTTGGAGTTTAAAGTGTGTAATATATCTTTGTTATCCTCTTCATTTATTGTAGACTTCACGTTTTTTTTCATTTCTGGAAAGTTCTCCCTATTTTTCTCCTGCTTCTTTTACCCTTTCTTAATCCAATGTTTCTCAAAGACTATTTACCCTTCAAAGCCTTGCTTCGAGGAAAGCTTTCTAAGAAAAGGTAAAATTTGTTATTTATTGGTGTCTGGTCAAAATGACGTTTGTTTAACTTGCTTATTATTGCTTTGGTCTTTTAAACATACAGAACGTGGTAACTTGTAAGTAAACAATTGTATTCAATGTAAGACAATAAACTACAAAAAAAATTAATAAACTCTCATAGTGTATTATGTAAAGATAAACCATTACTTTCATAACTTTGAGTGTTTCTTTTATCCTGATTTTGTGTCCCATTATTTTTTTATTCATTTCTTATTAGCACATCCGCAGGTACGTCAGTGAACAAGCTTGTCTTGTCTGTCTTTTCGTCCTCGCTAGATCTCAGCAACTACAAGTCCGACGGATATACCGTCGGATTTGTCTGAAACAACGGAGAAAAATTATTACCTTAAAACTAACAGGTCCTTTTCATTTGCTTAGTTTTCTACATTGCGCCCTTGTATCTTTTTATGGTTTATTTGTTCCCATAGATCTCAGTAACTACAAGTCACAAATAGGTAAGTTATACATAATTTGGTTTGACGTGTCCCGGAAAACTATAAGTTCGACTCCAAAACTGGAAGTTCCTTTCCAATCGTTTAGGCATGTCCATTGATGCTTCTTCTAGATCAAAGTAACCACAATTCACACAGAGATAAGCCATTATAACATGGGATTCGTCATGGTCTGAAAGGTTGGAGAAAACTATTACTTTGACTCTTTCTTTCGATAATTCTGAAAACATTTGATTTTCTACGGGAGTGCTTTAGTATTGTCTATAATGAAACCAGTACTTAGACTGTTTTTATTTCATTTATTTTCGTATTCGAAACTGGTAACGTTGAAAAAGAAAATTGTTCATTTTCTTTTGTTCTGTTTTCCTATCTACAGGATTGTTAAGAGCAAAGCAGAATTGAGGTTGAGGTTTCTTTCTGTAATTCTTATTCATCCGATCGAGGGAGTAGAAGGGAACCTAGGTAAAGCAAAATTTAATCATCTCTTAAAGATGTTATGTTCTCGACAGAAAGGCCGAAAGACGGACAAAGTAGGAGAAAATCTCCTAGTAAAAATGTAACCTTTCAGTAAAATTTCAACACTTAAAGACAGTCACGTATACGAAAGTGTTTTCCCCTATTCCTTTGAACGACAGCCCTGTAAGAACCTTTCGATGGAGGAGCGAAAAGTGCTGTCATTTAACAAATGTCCTCACTGACCTCGTAATATTAAAATACAATTTATTTTTTCTTCCTTTACGTTCTAACAATCAGCTTCCATAACGCAAATGAAATTGAATATTTTAAATTTTCCAAAAAAAAGAAAAGAGGAACATTGGGTAGGCGGGGAAGTCCCACGTACAGTAACACAGAAAACGTACGAATTCAGAAAGCAAAAAACAAGCAGAACCCTAAAGTTCTTTCTCTCTGTCTCTCTCTCTTAATATTATTATTCGTATCCTTTGCTACAGGGTGAAATGGTTGAATAGAAATTGTGCTGATATATAGCTCGATGAATCATAAAGAGAGCGCAAATTCGCCAATGTTTTTGCAATGCCTTTGTCTTATTACTGTCATTCATCAAGTTCACACACACAACAAAACCCAGAGGATAAAACTACTAACTTTTCCGCACACATTCACGAAATTATATATATATATATATATATATATATATATATATATATATAGAGAGAGAGAGAGAGAGAGAGAGAGAGAGAGAGAGAGAAATACAGATAGAGAAAGAGAAAACAAACGGCAATATATTAAAAGACAAGACCCGTTGCCTGCAGCGCACCGCCAATTTACATTTTATCGAAAGCTAATTGTCACACACGGCTGTCATGCATATATTGCCCCCCCACCTACACATGTTCTGTGGACGTGTATATATATAGACATACTCAGTTTTACAGTTACGAACAGAGACGCAGTGAGTGTGAAGTGAAGGGGGGGGGGTATGAGGAATAGTATACAGAGTTTTGTATGACGTTATGTGTGATGTATGTATTAGGAAACTAGAAGAGGAAAAAGCATTATAAGGATTATTATTTTTCTTGGAATACAACTGCTTACTAAGCCAAGTATATTCACAAAGTATTCTTCAGAAGATAAAGTTGACTTAGGTACTGTGCAACACGTAGGGTTTACATAAAAAGGAAATGCATTAAAGTTGCTGGAAATCAGATATAGAAGAAGTGATTTATTTCTTTTTGTTTGGAATTGAAGACAGAAAGAGAATGGTAGAAATTAATACCACATGTCTTCTTTGACTATAGTCTCAAATCTTTCCTTTTCTTGGAAGCTTGTTGGAAATTTTAAGTGCCCATACGTACATAACAGTGATAAAACCTTACAAAAGTCAATAAAAATAACTTTCTTCACAAAATCATTGAACTTCAATAGAAATCAATATATAATCTGCGATACAAATACGAGGGATATCCACAAAGTAATTTCCGCGTGCAAATATTGCTGAAGCAGCGCTGTTATTACCATGGCGCGCATGCGTACCAAGTTTCCTTGTTATTTACCTGGTTACAGACACCATGTCCAGACATGCCAAGGCCTTTATGCATTGTGAAGTGTGTTTATAATGTTTAAGAAACCTGCCGAATGTGAAACTCGGTCTGCAATCCTTTTATCGAATGCAAGAAACGTGGTGCCAGTTGAAAAACTCTTCGTCAAGATTGTAAATTGAATGGAGGAAGAGTACATGATTGTATATAACAAGAGTATATGCAGAACTGAGTGCGACTGCTTAATGAATGTCGCTAAAATGTACTTGATTTACGAAGGAGCCTGCCGTTTGTGGTGAATCAAGACTTGGTGAGGCATTTAGAGTCCTTTTGTGCACCTTTAATGCGTCGCACCACTTGAAAACATACTGCAAGGTTGTAGCTTTTTATCACTTACGACACGTCGCTTGAGTAGCTGGGGAAAAAAGAAAAGAAGAAAGAAAAAGGAAGGAAGAAGAATTGAAGATGGTGGTGTTGCCAGTACGTTTTGTACATGAGAAAAGATAAAGTGTGAGCAACTGGCCTAAGAACACTTGGCAACGCTGCGGAGTAAAAGCACAACCTGCTCCTTCCTCTATGTTTATAAACAATAGCTTCTCGCGTTCTGTAGAACACAAACGGCTGACTTTGAGAACGCGGCAGCAGAAAACCGTTCGAGATTTGCATAAACATACTCATTTTCTTCCATTGTTTTATAGAATGCACCGTTCGTATGGTTCTCAAGTCGCTTGAGAACGGCGTTTGCATAAAAGTAGCCTTAGCTGGCTCAATAATGGATGTTGGCAAGAAATATAAGTGCATCAAATGGCGGCAATATAAATGGTATTATAAATATATTCTTGTGTTTTCGTAATAGTGTATCGAAACATTCTGTCTGCATAGCCCTTGCATAATAGAGACAACACCATATGGGAAATTTTTAGGTCCTTCCAAAGCTGGAAATGAACTATACAGATTACTTGTATGTTGTGTAAGGGGCATAAGTCTTGCTCCATGGACGGTTGTGTACAAGGTGTGTTTAAAAAATATCGGGAAAAGTTTCGGAAAAATATATTTATTTCAGATATTGCTACAATGCCTCAAAATTCTTCAAAGTACATCCCTTAAGCGTCGACACACTTTTGCCAGCGGCTTCTCCACGACTCGAAGGCTCCCTGGTAGGCGGATTCCGGAAGGTCCTTCAGGGTACGCGTGCAAGCTTCTTTGACGGCACTTAGGGTCCCATGGTGGATTCCTTTGAGGGAGGATTTCACTTTTGGGAATAGGAAATAGTCTGCTGGTGCCAAGTCGGGACTGTAAGGAGGTTGGGGAATCGTCGCGATTCCGTTTTTTGCGTTGCAGAAGGTATTTGCAAGCACACACTCGACTCTGCTTTTGGTCGTCCGTCAAGACCTTCGGGACGAGTTTAGCGCAGATCTTTCGCAACGCCAAATTTAAGTGAAAATGGTGTGCACTGTCATCTTATCAATGCCAATATGATCTGCGATCATGCGCACACTTAACCGACTGTCTGAATTCAGTACTTCACGCACACGTTGCACGTTGTCGTCGGTTCTTGACTTCGACGGCCGTCCAGCACGGGGCTCGTTCTCCACACTCTCTCGGCCATCTTTGAAGAGCTTGTGCCACTTGAAAACTGCAGTTTGTGACATGCATTCATCTTTGAACACGTGGTGAATCATGTCCAACGTCTCCGTACCCGATTTCCCCAGTCCAACGCAAAATTCTGTTCAATCGTTTCTGCATTTTGCGTTTGCACCGAGTCACTCGACAGGAGTCCACTAAAAACACGATCTAGCCTGAACGAACCCTCGCAGGCGACTGACGCTTGGCACGTGTTCAAGGTCAGACCCACCACCACCGAGCATGTGCGGTGCGAGGTACAGTCACATCATGAAAAAGATGTATACACACCTTGTAAATGTGGAAGGGTGGGGAAGTGGCAAGGTTTTCTTTCTGTTGGGACTGTAGGGAATAGAAGAATGCAACATTACCTCTTTCGAATGGACAATGGTCTTCCTTGACTCCTCTTTGACATTCTTCACCCAAGGGGTCATATATCCTTAGGAAATATTTGTGCATCGTTTGCTCATAATGATTGATTGCCCTTATAAAATGTTTCATTTAACATGCAAAAACAAAAAAATCTAGAAAGTAATTTACATCTCTGAAGAGCATTTATCTTTAGAATCAGCGATGAAAAAATCAGTTACGATGTTTTGTGGACCCTCTAATAAGAGAACTGCTTTAATGAAAACTTCACTACATAACGTTAAAAGATTGAACTGTAAGACTTGAGTGGTATTAAAGAGAATATGCGACGCCTTTCTTGGGGGAAGGGCGGGAATTAGAGGTAAGAAAATTACTTTCAGATCTATTGGCTTCGTATCAATCTATGGGATGCAACATCAGTCTAGGAATTCCCTTCATGGAATCACTCGAAAGTTCTGCTTGAAACTTTTAGTGCCGTAAGAGACGAGTTTAGTGCGAGACTTCACCAAGGGGTTGCGGAAATAAAACAAACACGTCACATGTATAATTGCTAAAGATTTCAGTATAGTTTTATGGCTCTGTTTCGCCGAAATTATTGGTGATTGATAGTGAAAACAGATTTTAAATCGGCATCAAAAACGCAATCAGAATCACCTTGTGAAGTTCTAGGTACAGCAAATTGTTTAATTTTGTTGCCCAGCATGTGATCATTCGCTACGCTAATGTTCAAATTAAGCATTCCATTATTCAATTTTGTAAAATTTATATAACTAATGGACAAGGGCAATTTTACATGTAGTTGCAACATGAAACGTATTAGCTAATAGTAAGGGGAAAATACGAACATCTGCCAATTAAACCGTTACCAAATAATTTCTTCACCAATATCTTTGTAAAGTTGAGTACTAAAATGTTGAAGCTTAACTCGCGTGGGAAACCCTGAAAAATAATTATGATTAAGTTAAGGTACGGATCATTCCATGGCATTTCAGGCAGGTTATGTCATCCATAGTTTCCGATTTTCATGAAATTTGGCACATTGATTCTTGGTAGAGTTCTTAGTACAAATTCCAATTTACAGGTTTCTAGGCCACCTGTACTCAGAGTTACAGCGCTTCAAAATTTGGCATATTTTATCCTCAAATGTGGTCGCGACCGACACTTTCCGGGTGTTTCTTATGTAAAATCCATCCAAAAGAAATCTAAATTTAATAAGAATATTGTGGTAGGGCCAATAGTGTTTGAGATGTGGGTTGATTGAAAGAAAGAAAATCTGAAATGGTATTCACCTTACAACATACTACCGTGAATATCTCAAAAGGAACACCAGATACAGATATGAGACTTACACATTCAAGAAAGAAGAAACATTCCTATGGAATGATGTAATAAGAACAGTGAGTTCTCGGTGGGGGGAACTTCATCTCCAGAGCACTGTGTTTACCTCATTGTGTGGACATCGCAACATAACAACATGAATATCTTAGAAAGAACACCAGATCCAAATATAAAACTTACACAATTAGAAAAAGCAAACATTTGCTATAGAATGGTGTAATATAAATGTTGGGTTCTTGGTGGGAAGTCCATCTATACATCCTATCTATACATCTATAAACTCTATACATCTTTAGTTTTCTTTCTCGTTCTTTTGGCTATTTACACCAGTGTTTTATATTTCTGAAGACCTTTTACATCTTCAGCTTTTATATGATTTTACTGTTTCAGTTTTCGTACTTTATCCAAATAACAGCTAAGTTTAGACGTGACAAAGATAAGGGGCTTCCCCCGTATCGGGATTGGGGTAAGCCATAGTGCTGTTACCGCCAATAAAATTCATTTTATCTTTATCTTATCTTTACCGGGGTTTTTCAACCGCGCCCCTGGAAGAATTAGTCTCAACAATTGTATTACACATACATATACTGAAATACATATATAATAGCACATTCCATAATTATTGCGCATGTTATTTGGAGGTTAACTAAGGAAGTACGATATATTGTTAAGTAACACGATTGTAATTTTATATTTTAGCACATTATTTATAATCAATAATGTGCTTAAATGTGGGGTCAATATACATTATTTATAATTTTCGTGAGCCCTCCACGAGCCCTCCGAACGCAATCTTCTGAAAGAAACACTGGATGTATCTATCCATATATCGATCCACAAACCATTCCAGAATGCCGGATTAAACCGGATGAGACCTCTCTTTAAGAAAACGATCCTCAGTAGTAGTTCATGGACCTGAGGTGCACTAGAACGTAGCGAGGGTAGTTAGTGCGCCCTGCGGCGAAGTAGAGAACCAAATCGAGAATCGTAAACATGTGTACACTTGCCAGTTACCTTCTTTCTTTGCACTTACCTCCTTTATCAGAAAACTGATTTTATTATAAAACCAACTCACAGTTGAGATGCTCCACTGTTATCCTAAAATAATGATGAAATAAAATAACTGATATTCTGTATGATTCAATCATACGACACAATGCGTTGACCTGTGATGTGATGCCTGATGACATCTTGAACTGCGGGTGCTGCCCAAGGATGACAAGGAGTCAAGCCATTTTCATCTTACATAGACTTCACTTAAAAGTTATCAATGATAAAAAATACTTAATAACAAAATTGTGGTTGTAGCATATGACATATGGCACAATGAGTTGATACCCTGCTACCAGCGGTGGAGGTGGAGGCAAATGCAATGCTAACTGTTGAAGAACTTACCAGCGAACTCCATGTCACCCATTCAACCGTTCATCGTCATCTGAAGGACTTTGAGTGAATGTCAAAACTCTGAAAACGGATACCCCACGCTCTAACACCTCAACAGAAGCAGCAGCGAATTGATATCTGAAGTTCCCTGCTCACCCGTCACAGACGTGAGCCATTGCTGGACAGGATGGTAACCAGATTGTGAAAAGTGGGTCCTCTACCATAACATTTAACGGAAACGGCAGAGCGGGGGGGGGGGGACTGTGCCAAAACAGGATCACCACTCCTGCAAAGTAATGTTGAGGGTTTGTTGGTATATCCGTGGGATAATCCATTTTGAGTTCTTGCCACGTAACCAGACCATCAATGCAGATATCTACTGTCAGCAGTTTGAACGCCTACGGACTGCATTGTTGGAGAAACGTTCTGCTCTGGTTAATCGCAAGGGTGTGCTCATCCACAATGATAACGCGCGCCCACATACGGCAAGAGGGACCTGTGCTAAGATCAAGAAATGTAGCTGGGAGAAACTCCCCTACCCGGCGCTTTCACCAGATCTTGCACCAACAGACTACTGTCTTTTTCACAGCCTGCAAAACTATCTTTCCGGGAAAACACTGCAAAATGAGGATGGCGTCGTGCTACGATCAGTGACCCAGTTCTTTGCCGCCAAAACCGGTGACTTCTTTCAGCAGGGGATTCAACAACTGGTTAACAGATGGCAGAGTGTTGTGGAGTCCTATAGAGACTATGTTCCTGACTAACGGTAGGTATATTATCGTTCTTTTAATCACGTTGAATAATACGATATCAGTTATGGGATAAGCTGATAGCTTGAATAGAACATTTTATTTTTATTAGTTTCCATTTAGAAAGTTACAATTAGTGTCGAATATTTTATAGGAAAATTTAAGTTGTTCTTACTTAGGGAATTCTCGTGTTCGGTGTCTTCTTTTAAAAAAAATGAAGCTTCAGGTAACACTTTTGTTACCATACTGTCAGTTTTGTAACCTACTTGATTTTTGTAGCTATTGGATATTCTAGACCCATACTAATTTATCATACAGCTGTGTGACGTATCCAGGGAAAGAGTTCAGAGGGTTCTCCCAAATTCCGGTATCTTTGTAATCTTAGCATAATTTTAGGCGTGATTATGTACTTATTATCAATTGCAAATTCAGATCCTGTTTGAACCCCTCCCCCGAAATTCCTAAACACCCTAAAATATAAATCTGAATACATGCCTGAAAGAGTTTGTCTTATACTGTAACTGGATCTCATTTTCTGCATTTTTGTAGATATTTTCATAGATTCTTCCATGATCTGATTTACTGCAACTTGTTTTGTCTTCCTTCTGACAGTTTTCTTTGGTTCTTTTAAACTTTATTTATTTATCGGGACGGGCGTAAGCCATAGCTCTTTTACCGCCCATCAACTTCATTTTAACTTTAACTTTTTAAACTTTATAACAGCGCCTTTGGCATTATTCACAGCTTCTAAGTGAAGATGTTCCTTTGTATAACGGTTAATCGTAGGGAAATTCTAATTCAATCGAATAAAAATAGGGAAGAAATTAGAAATACATGCCTTCAATCTGAGCTTGTGACATTGTTCGATAAAGAAATTTGGACAATTTCTTAGAACACAAATTAGGCTAATTCTTTAAAATCATGAATTATACTTTTATATCAGTTTTCTCATACTTAGTAATTTCTTTATGCTCTAAGTGATATATTTACACTCTTCATGATGTCACAAAAATGCAGTCTCCGTAAGGGGATATAAAAACACAAGCGTTGCAATTGTTCCTAAATAGTTCAATATCAGTCGAATATGAATTGTCTTAATACTTCCACATTAAGTTGCATAATACACTTAAATTGCAGCAGGGCACTGTCACATGTCTTTTACAGTTTTAAAATTTCCAAGCAAACTGATATTGTCATCATTTTCTTATCAAAATAAGAAAACCAAAATTTATGAGATTTGATCAATTGTTTTCGTTAAATCCCGACCTTCTTTTTTCACAACCCTCCTTCCAATACCATGTTAGGGGACCTAATCACGTGAACAAACTTTTTTTTTAATCTTACGTACTCATCATTGACGTAGCTGATAGCTACCAACAATGGAGAGCTTTCTCATATTGGTCATATTTAGTTTCATTCGCTAATGCAGAAAAACAACTCCATATTCAGTCAACAGATTCCTTAATCGAAACTTAATTGTATATTTCAATCGTTTGATTTTAATGGTTAGACTCTTCTCTCCTTATAGCCCAAAACGATAGTCGTGTGGTCACAGCAGCGTTCGATTTGAAGCGGGGTATATGGTTGGATTTCCTCCTCTTTGCAAAAGTATTCCCTGGCTCTGTTTTCCGAAAAAAATCCCTCCCTCATCAAATTGTACAAATCGGGCAGTGAGTCTGAAACATTAGACCAGCGTCATGAAGGTCGCGGTTTCGAGTTGATTTTAATAAGCATTGCACTCACATAATAATGTCAGGCCGAAGTGAAAAGTTACTAGCATGCTCCATACAAAATAAAGTTCACCGCAAATTCATCTTATCCCAGTTTGTGAAACTTTTATTTTTCATTCATTTCTAATGTAACCATGTTTCATTCATATCTAATGTCTGTTAGTTATTTCTTCTCTACGTAGGCTACAAAATAACTGCTTCAACCATAGAAGCAAAATGCTTTTATATTTGAAATTTTCTCCGATCTACCTTCGTTGACACTATTAGTAAGAGGAATTACCATTTTTTCATTACTCTCTTGAAATCTTTTTTTTTCTTCTTTTACCAACGCTATCGATATCATTGCCTCAGAAATCTGTTGTCTAAACGTTTGGTATGCTCTTTCAAGTTTTCGAATTCTTAATTTTACTGGTTGTCCTGAAGGTTATTTACCACTTTCACCTAATTGTGAACCTACAACACAGAATGTACAATACGGTCCTTTATCTATTTAAAATAAACAATTATATGGAGACAGACGTAGTCATAATCCTTACAACTAATTTTATTTTTTAAAACTAACAATTATATGCTTCCAAACATGTTTCTATTTCTTTCGAAAATACTATCTTCCAAGTTCATATCGGTGGAGTTAAGGGGGGATATATCCCCCATATCCCCCCTTACCTAAGCCACTGGTTCGTAAGTCAATGCATTTGTTTCTTTGTTTTTTTTAACCAGTGCGAGGAAAGCGAGAAGCAGCAAAACTGGACCTAAATTCGGCGGTCAGTTGTTTGAGACAGGGGGATGGGAAGAGATGGGAGAAGTGCCCGTAAGCTATATGTCTTGCAAGATCTCTTCTGTCCTTTCAAACCACAAATGATTCTTGTGGACCCTTCTTGGAAGATGACAAGGAACCAAGTCATGAAAACCGTAGGCAAGTAAGATTTCGACTTTGTAACAGAGCCATCTGGATGTCGGCTGATGGCAAAAACGAAACTCGAAACTGTATCCCCGCTTCTTAATGTGAAAAATTTAGTATGATTGGTTTAATTTAGTAACCTCCTATTGCAAAATGAGACTCTCTCTCTCCGCTAGTGTAATGATTACCGTCACTGACTGCTGATCGTGGGGTCCCGGATTGGATTCCCGGCTCTGCCAGCAGATTTCTTCCAAAGCGAGAGGGTCTGTAACGGTGCCCACCCAGGATAGTGATGCAATTGGGAAGCTGCTCTGAATAAAAGATAGTGGCGATCACAGTTGAGAGCTTCTGCTCTCCTCTCCCAACACGTCTGGGCAGCGTGCGAGCAGTAGACCAACTCCTCCGTTCGGGAGAGGCCTCATCCGGTAGTAGATTGAATATGGCTGTAAATAATTTATATATATACATATGTGTGTGTTGCCTGTTGAAATCCGTGCCTTATGCCCCCCCCCCCCCCCCCCCGGCTAAGAAGTTTAATTTGCACACTGGTTTGTGTATTATGTGTATGTATATAATAGACAGAGAGAGAGAGAGACACGGAGAGGGGAGAGAGAGAAAGAAAGGAAGAATATGAATATCAGTTTTAATTCGAACATATTTCTGTTGTTACTGTACTGTTTTGCAACAATCATGTTTAATTAGCAAATATTATACCTATATAAATATCTTAGTAGATCTGCTAATAATGTCATTGGTACTTGAAAATACATGTACACTGATATATGAGTTAACTTTAATTCGGAATGATGATTAAATTCTCTACGGTACACATAAACGTTTGATTATTACAAACTTTTGACGGGGGTTGGATTTATCCGTCTCTTCCATAATTAGTGGCATTTGCTGACTTTTTTTTTTTGTTTTGTGGTCGAGCCCGTTATTAAAGCAGCTCGTATTATTAAGGGATATATGACTATGCAATTACGTTAACAATAATATTGCTTTCATCAAGTACATAAAACGTGCTTCGTTTTTTTTTTTCTAAATAAATATCAATGCTTGGTTTCAATTGTTTAAGGGTCGGGCTACAAGTTATAATATCACGTTAAGCCAATTATCATGAAAATAAGTAAAGTTTCTATACTTACATTTCTCATGTAACATGAACACTTGTGTTTAAGTAATTACTATTATTATGCCGAATAATTGTAAATACTTGTAATGACAGTCACGAATTGTGTTCTTTTAAATTCGATATAGATATAAACCAAGTACAAATTTGCAAGAATAAGATTCATCTTGTTGATTTCTATTTCATAATTGCATAGTATTGAAAGAAGTAATTTTCTCTGTGTTAACTCTAAGATAATTTCAATATTTACATCATTGTAGTAGCAATTTCTTACTACCACGTAGAATTAGAGTGGCAAAGAAAGGTCTTTACCAAGTTCAATTTTCTTCTTGTACCGAATCTGCTGTGCTGGAATTGTTTAGTTAAGTGGCTTAAGGGGATGGAGGCACGGTAATGTAATGGGGAGATGACGTTTTTTGCTGTGCGATCCTCAGGAGTCAATTATTCGATTAGAACGAGTCAGAAGTCAGCTCGAGTAACGGTTGGTGAAGATATGGTGGATTTAAAGGACTTACAGTTCTTATGTTTTGTAAAAGCCACGATTCGTTACTAAGGCATTACTAAGCGATTACGTGTTATTCAAAAGAATGGACAGCCATATTTTTGAATGCTTTATAAGTTATATCGAGCTTCTTTAAATTTATCAATGTTCGTGACTAGTACAGCTAAATTTAGTGAAGTTAAAATTTAAAATATTTAAAACTGCGAATGAAATTATTAACCAACTGGAATTAAACTTTCATATGCGTTGAAAGGAAAAGTGGTGTAAGTCAAGTTGAAGTCAATTTGAGAAACAACGGGTTTTAGTAAGAACGGTACAATGAAATCCATAGTAAAATCCTGTTGAGTGCTGTTATCTATGCTGTTAACAAGAGAGTTAGGTCTTGCACTACTTTTCCATCAAATAGATTTTAATATCGAGATTACAGATGTGACCTTAACTCAATATTAAAAAACTGACTTACACCACTTTCTCTTTCACTACATCCATATAAGTGTGTATTTAGTAACGTACCGGGAAAAAAGTGACAAGATTTGTTAACGATTCCTATATCTGTATTAAGATATGGCTTTGTATACACGACATATCAGATTACTTTCATCGATATGTCGATATTTGATTCAACTTTGCAGAAAATACGTGAAGACTCTATAATGTGTTTTAGACTTCAGCAGCTAAACCTGAAAAGCCGCTATGTCCATCCATCTGTTTGTCTTTCTACAACTTTCAACTCAGAAACCATTAGGGCTACAAACGTGGTTGAGGTGCCTTTCCAAAGGTCTGGACAAACATTTGGAACGACACATAGATAATTTTAAATTGGACACTTGCTGTTAAGGCCTGGCTGTATCACATGTGAACAGTGCTCCTACTGGGCTTCGCCTTACTTGTTTCATTGTCACGCTTCGACAAACCAGAAACAGGAAAAAAAAAACGAGCATCAGCTTCTCCTTAGTGTTCGTTTATCGTAGTTTGCAAGTTGCATTTTTGGTTGCACTTTGGTTTAAATCTCCATTGTTACTTCATAAATTCCAGAAAAGTCTATTATTACATTTGAATATTAACTTTTGCGCTCTGTGAGAGATTTCTTTTCATGTTTTTCGGTGGACAGAAAGCTCGTATTTGGTTGTATTGCTTTTGAAATCACATAAAATTTCAAGGAAGGAAAAACGTAACCCCTGAGGAAATTCAAGGATTAGACAAAGCTTTATCAAAGATGTACCAGTGTTCAGGCAGGACTGTTCAACTGACAACAGGGGTATAGAGGAACAATCCAGGTAAGGAAGGGGAGCCGCAGAGAATGTAATGTCGACAAAAACTGTATTTACTTTGGGATTGAGGAAAAGTACATAATGAGTCATAAGCTAGCAGAATAACAAATATCATGTACTTCCTATTAACGATACTGTTTTAGGAAAAGACTAAGTGGCTACAAAAACTGTTTATAGGTGATACTTAGAGCTTATACGAGAATCATTTTTTTAAGGAAAAAATCGTTTTATTATAAACAAATGAAAACTCTATTTATCCAATTAATTTCGCAACTAAATTAGATCATTTTTCTTCATGGTCTCCATAGCAATTTGGACATTTATCCAGCCGTAGTATAAGATTAAAGCTTTCTTCTTCATAAAAGTATGTGATTTAGCAAGTCCGTAATTAAATAGTAACAATACTGTAAAAGACATTTCGCGAAACATGTGGGGAAAACTCTTTTAAGTTCACTAATAGTGATGCACAAACGAGTGTATTACATTTTAACATTGTCTTTGAAATATTGTGTGTGCTGAAACACGAACATCCAGGTCGCGGCTAGTAGCTACATTTCACCTGCTCTTTAGCTGTTAAAACAGAGACAGTAAAGCTTGTTTCAGTTGGGAATGCGTTTGTTGTGATGGCGCTAGTATCAACAAAACATTCGTGTTTACCAGTGCGACTACTTTTCGAAAGCAGTGTTTCCAATGCAGAATATGATTTGAAAACTATATCAGGTATTCATGAATTAGAAAAGTGTAATGGAAGGATGACAAACCGGTTAGTTGATTCTCTATTTAAAAAAACATATTGAAGATGCTTTATTTTACATATTTTTAAAGATGGATGTAAGAAGCAAGGTACTTCAGAGATTGGTCTCATTCATCTCGGAAGGGTAGTGAAGGGAAGTTTACGTCTGATCTAACATATTGTGTCAGACATTGTCCATTGTCGTTCTTTTAAGATAAACACGGCGTTTCCAGAGGTTATCATGCCGTAGTACAGTAACCGAAATGTAACGAATGCGAATTCCATTCAAGCGAATTGAAGAGAGAAAACACAAAGTATGATCGAAACCGAGCTGTCGTAGCTCAATGGTTGCTTAGCATTCAGGATGTCGTGGGTTCAATCCGAGCGGCCGAGCATGCTTACTGAAGTTTGTCCAGGGTTCTTCCTCAGTCACGCAAGGCAAATGCTGGGATCGAACCTTCAACTTAGGTCCTGGCTATTGTCTTTCTGCAGCTTTTCCCCTCCTCTTTACCGGCCTGAGCCTTAGATGAATGAATGAAAATTTAGTTTGTGTCATTCAATTAGTTTCTAATTATATTTTTTGGCATAACATAATAAGAAACACATTCAACAAAATCTATACCATAGTTGAAAATAACATATTGAATACACGTTGTATTAACGCCTTATCAACGCAATGACGTCTTTGTTGAAATATGGTTTAAAACTAAACGTAATATTTTTCAACCAATAAAGGTTAATCAATGAAATGAACCTAAAATGAACGTTGAAAACACGTATGTGTGCTATTGGGGATTGGCTTTGTGTGACTGAGGAAGAACTCTGGAAAATACTCACTCAAAATAAGCGCCCGCCGGGATCGTTCCCAGGACATTGCAATTGCTAAACGGACGCTCCACTAATTCAGCTACGGTCTCTTGGCATAATCTACAGTCCTACACTACTCGTTAATGATCGTGAATACTTAATATTAAAATAAATATGTTCTTCGTTACGGCACTGAATATAAACGTGGTGGAGGGGGGGGGGTTCACCCGTCGAAAATTGTCGAGCATACACCCTACCTTTAATATATTTACTCTGATAAATCTATTAAAACACTGCAACACACCGTAACTTTGTTTTGGCTTTACTTTCTCCCCCCCAAAAAAAACCGTCCCCCATGACAGAATCCCTGGCTCTGATGCATACAACGTCCTCTTCTAGAATGGATATGAGTTGCTGATTATCGGTCTACAGAATGACGTTTAATGCACTCTTCAGCTGGTTAAACCGAGACCAGATAATAACTGACTTCATGTTTTTCTACCAACTGTTTATATTTAACAAAGAAATAAAAAGGTAACCTTACCAAAACTGCTACTTTATAGCAATTTTTTCTATTAGTTGTCATTTTGTGTTGTGCGTCTATTCTCTCTGCTTGTTTTCTTTAATCTCTGAAGCAATCAGCCGCGAAAGGGCGCGCATTCATAGTTCGTGAAAACAGATACTTCAATGCTCTTTTCACGGTTAGTTTCTTAATACTCTGGCCGAAACATTTACCATAATGTTCGTATTCCCTTTTAAATTATTATTATTATTATTATAGGTCCCTAACTGGATGATTAAGTAGGAGAATATAGAAACCTACATGACAAAGCGCTTCAGGCCGTATACAGTTCTTCAGTTAGCACCACTACATTTACTATTCGACTGGCAGTCAATCCGTATCTGTTGATACGTTAGTTCGCGGTTTGACCACCAAAGTCACCTGCATTGGGAACTGAAAAGTGATGTACTTACACGTACTTCCCCCGTTCATGACACCTTGCTATATACACCGACAAGTTGGCGATAGATTTCTGCTGTGCAAATGTTTTTTTGTCCTATGTACGTCACATGGGTTAGGATTACTTGTATACATGGTTCATCATAAAGCACCGTGATACAGCAACCAATTACTCCAATGCCAATTCAATCACTGAACACGTGACAAAGTATCTGGTGACACCTCTAGATCTACAAAAACATTCGGACAATGTTCTGCGCAGGTAGGATGCGCACTGTTCTTACTTTAAAAATGACCCTTGTACTTCTATCAATAAAGTAACTCTTTTTATTCCTTAAACCTCTTACCATGACAGAACGATTACATCCGTAACTGATTGTCACGTCCGTGGACGCATTTCTTTATTAATATTGGAAAATGGGAAAAGTGCAAGACAGGTTTCATCATAATAAAAACATTGATTTTTTAATAGTTCTTAAGTCAAAACGCACATCTTTCCTAGAATAACCCGCTTCTGGTTATGGGCGTAATTCTTTACACGCTGAAGGTTAGCTTTATATCACTTATATATATATATATATATATATATATATATATATATATATATATATATATATATATATATATATAAAGAGAGAGAGAGAGAGATGGAGATGTGTGAGTAATCACACAAACGCAGTGGCTTGTCCACCTTCATTCAGTTCTGGCCACGCACGGTGGAAAGTACATGGAGTGTTTTGTTTTAGTTTGGTAGGGGTTTTCTCTTTAAAAAGAAACTCGGTTTGTGTGTGTTTGCATATATGTGTACCTGAGTATTACGCCATGAGATAAATCTGGTTCTTTGTGTAGCGTTGAAGAGTTTTGAGTGTGGTTACTGTAAGGCTTGTCTTTACATCCGCTTTCTGTGCAGGAGACTATTCCCACATGATGTAGTCCACTCTCTCCACAACATGAGTATATACGTGGACGTACATACTTAACCACAAACCACAATACTAAGCAAAACTGAGAGGAAATGTCCCTTTGAACCACAAATTCTTCTTTTTTTTTTAACTGGAGGATAGTTGGGTAGAAAAGTTGACACTAAACAAACAAACTCGGGTTACGTAAAGTACATACACTCTACCTGTTTTCTGTTGGTCTACTACTAGTATCTTTGTAGAGGATAGATTGGTACTTGTTTCTCCAAAGAGAGACAAGGAGAGGAAACGAAAGAAGACGAAAGAGAAATACCAATTACGTGGGACCAGATATTCGCCTTAAAACAAATATCAAAGAAGAAATGGGAATATATTTTTTGAAGAATGCATATACTTCTATCAAAAGAGGATCCTTGTAAAATATGGAATTCCGAAAAAGTTTTTCAGTTACTAAGGATGTGTCTTAGTGACCCCATAAGCAGAATACGTAAAGGTAGTTTCGCTTGATATAAAATGATTCACAGCCATATTCAATCCACCACTGGATGAGGCCTCTCCCGGAGGGAGGAGTTACTCTACTGCTTCCACGCTTTGGTAGAGGCGATCCGAAGCTCTCAAATGTGATCGCCACTGTATTTTATTCACAGGGCACCGTTCCAGATGAACGGATGGGTGGTATTATCACGATGCTGAGTGGGCACTGTTCCAGACGGCAGAGTCTGGAATCGAACCCGGGACCCCACGATCAGCAGTCAGCGACGGTAACCACTAGACCAGATGTCTTATCATCACTATCGTATAACGTTGCGTTAGATTATGCGATTCAGAAAATAAAAGAGTACAAAAAAGGATTAATGTTGAATAGTTTGATCCAATTGTTCATGTACACTGAAGATGTAGATTTAATAGGGGACGGTACAGATGCACTACAAAGTAATGCCGATGTCTTAGAAGCGTGTCCTGAGATAGGTCTACAGGTAAACATAGAGAAAACAAAATTCATGATAACAAGCCGAAACACTGAGAATGAAGGAACTAGATACATGTACATAACAATTAAGAATGAGAACATAGAGAAAGTAAACAAATGTAAATACTTGGGAGCATATGTAACAAGCAAAGACAAGTTCACGGAAGAAATAAAAAATAGCTTAGCATCGGGCAATGCACGTTTCTATTCAGTTCAGAAGCTCGCTAATCTCGCGATTAATATCAAGAAAGTTTAAATTGAAAATATACAGAACAGTTATTCTACCGACAATATTTACGGTTGTGAATGTTTCAGTACGACTCCTCTCAGATGTACCAACTTTACATACGTGTGTTTCAAAATAAGGTTTCGAAGATCATATACGGGTTGAAACGGGATGAGATGACTAGAGAATGGAGGAGACTACATAATGAAAAGCTCCAGCATAAGCCACAACTATTATACCGGCCATATACTTCATTTTATCTTCATAAAGAACTCCACAGACTGTACGATTCACCCGAGTTGATAAGAATAATGAAATCGCGATGATTAAGATTGGGTGGTCGTGCAGGTCGGATAGGAGAAAAATGAAGATAATATTCCATCGTGGTTGTAAAGTTAGAATGAAAGAGACCATTGGGAATTATTTTACTGCGTCGATGAACTTTCGTGTTTCGTAAGCCTTAGAGTTAGACAGTAAAGCAAATATAGAAATTTTACTCGCTTTTTATAGTCGGATTAGTAATGTAAGAGATAATTAGAATAGAAAACAGATCGGTAACAGAGCTGAAATGGGTCACGGTGTCAATCGTGTCATTCGGGTCACTTTGTAGACCGGATTACCGGGTCTATGCTTCGGACCTTATGACTCCGAGAGCGAAGCAGAGATTTAATTCTTTCCTTATTATACACTGTTGCGTTCGAACAGTCTTTCCATCTGCGATGACCGGGAGCAGGGGTATTGCTCCCCACAGGACAAGAAACACGACGCCGTAAAGTTTCTAACGATAGTAATAACATATGAAAATAATCTCATATCCCGGGAAAGAACAAAAGTACCACAGAGGGTGTGCAAATACCCTCGAAAAGGTTAATCTGGAAGATTTTTGTTTGAAGTACTAAACAGGGTAAAAGCATTAAAATCTTTTCAAACTCTCAAATAAGAAATTTCCATACATAGTTCACTTCTAAAGGAATCTAACATTATAATATGGATTGATTCTAACCACAGAAACAAGACCGGTCACCGTGTCAAGATATTGGGTGAAGATTCGATCATGGAGTCGCCGAGTTAACTCAATTTGGTGATTTGGGTTAAGACTGGATACCGAGTTATTCGGGTGAAGACCGGATCAAAGGGGTCACCGGGTCAGTTGGGTTATTTTGGCCAAGTTTCAGCTCAGGTCTCTGGGTCACCTATGTTCGGCTCAGACCGGGTTACGAAAAGTGACCCGGTTTCAGCACTGCTCGGTAAAAAGTAATTATTTCTAACTAACTCCATGTCTCACGAAACTCATAAGTTCATCTCCATAGTAATAAACGTTAGCCATCGGGTTCTATCCTGGGCCACATCAAGCCAGTTTTCATCACAAACACCTACTTCTCAAAGACCTCTTCTAATATTGTTCTCCCAAGGACGTCTCGGTCTTCCCAACGGTTTCTTTCCATCCAGCTTTCGAAACAAGATAGAAAAAAATTTCTTGTTTACTCTATCCGAGCTACATGACCTGCCCATCTTAGTCGTCGCGATTTCATTATTCATACATATGGTGGTGAATCGTACAATCCGTGGAACTCAGGGGTTGTAATTATTTCAGCGAATCAAAATCAAGAAGACTGAACTGCACAAAAGACAGTGAAACCATAGTTCAAATTCGAGTTTTAAAAAAAATGTCACTAACATCCCTTTGCATCTATGCCTCTAATTTAACATTCTTGTGATGCAGTGTCCTTCATTGGTAAGACCTACCGTATATTGTAAAGAATTGGCAGACGTTTAAGTAACATATATCCTCTGCGGCCTTCTCCTCGCTCATAATGTTAATGATGATTATCGTGCCAGAGAGAGAGAGAAACGGTTAATTATTCGTAATGAGGGAGTAGTCAGTGACGCTTGTTGCGTGTATCAATACGATTGGGGAATTGCCATTGGTAGCAATACAGAGAGAGCGCTTACTGAAACTTGATTATTATGGATCAGCGTTCTGTCCCGTTCACTGTTCGGTAAATTAGCCTTTGAATGGTGAGCGGACTTCACTAGCAACAGAGAACAAAGTCAACCCTCAACGCAAATGACCCCTATTATAATACATACATGGTATCAGGACACAGATACAAAGCATATGATATTACAAGTTAAGGCGCTATCTATAAGCTATTATATATGTTAATATTGTTACAAGCTAAAAGCATAAGGACAGTGACAAATGCCCCCATTATATCGTAAATCATTAAAATCGAAAGTGATGTGCAGACAAAAACCTTTAACAGACTTAAGTTATAATACAATTCAAGTTCTTAACGGATATTCCAATATTAAGAACTTTACCTTAGCGTGAGTAGACCGGAGCGAACGTATCTAGAGATTAGCATCGCGGAATTCATTTCGGGACTGGGGAGACACACGAATTCGAGCCCCGCCGTCGGCCAAGGCTCTCCTCAGTTTTACCTAACGAATGTCCCATTGGTACTTTTACTGAGGTCTTTTCCGCTTTCATTTCTCGGTTGATTGGTCGCCGAGGAATAATATTCCCCAGGGAATGACGAGCTTATCTCATCACTAGCCATTCGGACCTATAAATAAATGAAAGAAGAGGAAGTAGTCATTAGTTGTGTGAGTATGAGTGGGAAGTTGATCTTCCATGGTAAACATAAGGGTGAATAAAGCTATAGATGTCACTTTTTGTCACCAAAGATGATTGTGAGAGAATATATATGACCTTTTAATAAACGTGGATCGGGTAGGAGTGGTTAAAATATTCCGATATGAAATATCCAGATTATTAGGATGAGACATAACCGTTTATCCGGATATCTGTCATTTGGATTAAGGCTGAATCCAAGCAGGTTTTCCCGCCTTTTTTTTTCATTTTACGTCGATCATCCAAATTTGAGTGCAGATGAACAGAAGATATATTTCACAGACATTAGTTTATTACGTATTTCAATAGTTAATGTCTTTAATTTGAAGTAAAAGTTAACATAAACTTCAAAACTAAGTCAATACACTTTGGGGCAGTATCATCATATATACATATAGTTGCTTACTGATTCGTAGAAATATAAACAAAGACTTCAATAAAGATAATATAATCGCCGTAGAGTAGAAATTAATTAAATATATATTACTTCGTCGAATAATTATTTACTATTAATCAATAATAAAATGTCGTCATCGAATAAATCACCAGCTAGCTCAGGAACGTATAAATAAGACTCTTTATAAACATATCTCAGGGATTTTCGTTCGTGCATCTAACATTGGATTTCTTGAGGATATGCCGACTTTTTAATCAGACAATAACGATGATCCATACGTCTAACTAATCTCGGGGACAAGTTGCTTTAACTGCTCCAAGTCTGCTTGACGCCTACTTCTCCCTCTTGTGGCAGCAGCGGAGACTACTCGCACAACTTTCGTAACAGCCCCAATCAAGATTAGTATGCAGTGAGAGAAGATTATAGAGACAATAAGGCACTGCACCCTCTCTCACGTAAGTAAAGCGAAAGCGTGAAATAAAAGATTTGGTTTAACCCACAGGTGAAAAGACAATATATTTATTCAATCAATATTGTAAGCTCTAAACTCTACAAAGAAAAACAAACATCACTCTTTACATTCTTAGAAAACTAAAGTCTTCGTGACATTGTCATTCCCAAGCCTATTTTTTATTTTCTGACTGACTTAAACAATTATTCATTCTCCCAAAATAAATCATTCTTTAAATGCAAATAGACGTTACACTATTATTATTCATTCTATTCCTTTCAATAAACTACCATTCTTTTCATCTATGAAGTAGCGCTGACTTACCATTGCCAGAACCTACCAATAATTAAGTTGCTTAAATTCAATAAAAATAACGTTTCGAATATAGGTTTAGTTGCCTCATAACAATGACAATGCTCAACACAGTAATCTTCAAAATTCAATTCCATATTTCAAACAGTATTCAACATCTTATTTAAATATTAATTCAAATTAATTTATAACAAAACAACAATGAAAATAGTTTCTGCTTCATATTTACTTTAATAAATTAAAACTTCATCCTTTCATATACCCATATCATTGTACCAATATCAAACTTTTATTTCAAATTAAATGTATTAACTATTGAAGTACGTAATAAACTATAGTCTGTGAAATATATCTTCTGCTCATCTGCACTCAAATTTAAATAATAGACGTAAAACGGAAAAGGGCGAGAAAACCTGCTTGAATTCAGCTTTTACGTTTCTTTTGCGTAATATTTCGTGCGGGCTTACCTGTCTTTCGTTAGTTTGGTATAATAAAAACGGATCAATAACTATCTGGTAACCAGATTGTAAGTTTTATTTAGACTTTGCTATCTCTAGAATTGCAAGGGTATAAGTAAAGCATGGATTAAAAAGGCATAAACATGGTGTTGGAAAAATTAACATAATTATGTGTTTAATGTTTAGTTCGAGAGGCTTTAGAGCTATTCACAACAAGATCACGCAGTTGAAATATCTAAAAATCAACGATGTAGTGAAGAGTCTTGTATAGTCACGAACTAAAGTAAATCGAGGCTTGAATTATAAGAAATAGTAGCAGTATTCTCTAAGAGAATTGTGGCACTGTACGCCTCATAGTTATTCAACCGACATGACAATACAAATATGCGCGAAAACATGATATGCCAGGATATTCCTCCATTTCGAGCAAAAAAGAATTGACTTGTTCAGCATCATGTAGAAAACCGAGAGAGAGTTAGAAATCCCATCCTTGTCTTGTTCAAACACACACAGAAAGAGAGAGAGGGGGAGAGAAATCATGGAAGAAGACGGGGAAAGAACGAAAGAACAGAGAAGAGAAAACAAGGAAAGAGGTCAAGAAAAATGGCGCAAGACATGGAAATAAATGGCATTTGAAAGCTATATAAACACACAGTCTTCCTCTCTCTCCCCCTGCCCCCCCTCTAGCTCTGTCTTGTGTTTTTTTCCTGTGTGGGATAAATCTCTGTCAGTACCTATCGCGAAGAGAATTTACAGCGCTTAATTCCTAGAAGAAAATATTTGGAATGTTGCTCTTGGAATCGATCCAGAGACCTTACGAATGAGAGTTTCACATGATGATAATTTAGCTACACAGACCATAACAAATGTGTTGTTAAATCAGCCATTAAACTCGCTACCTTTAGCGGGTTATTTATATATATATATATCCTAGATTTCAAAACTATCATTCAAGAAAGTAAATCCCACTTGCTGGCG
>JAGDQP010022065.1:0-30922 GCA_022664845.1 Lepisma saccharinum
ACCATTTGTTTCGATGTGCTTCGAGCGCGAACAACTTTTGTTGGATTTGGTTCATCTTGGAACACCCATACAGTCGACTGCTGTTTACGTTCCGGCTCATACGCATATATCCATGATTCGTCACCTGTTACAATCTTATATACGTGTTTTGAAGCACCGCCATTGTATAACAAGAACAAACCTTTCTCACAGCTAAATGATCATGCAATATTTTATATATGCTGGTGGAACTAATGCCAAGGGTTGCCTCAATCTCACAGTATGTCACATGACGATCTTGCAGTATTAGGTTTTGCACAGCATCAATGTTTTCTTGAATAACAACTTATTTTGGACGACCTTCGCGAATTTCGTCAGTGAGCGAATGGCGGCCACGATTGAAATCGTTATACCAGCGTTTCACAGTGGCAAAGGATGGGGCTTCATCGCCAAATGTGGAAATCTGTTGATCGATGCACTCTTGTCTGGATAATCCACGTCGAAAATCGTAAAAAAATCATCGCACGAAAATGTTCACGAGTTAATTCCATTTTTCTGTTGTCACGCAATGTTCAATTCAACGTAAACAACACAAATAAAGCTATTGACAAAACATTTGAAGTACGTTATGGTCAAGAATGTCAGACGTTTCTATGGAAACGTCAAATGGCGCCTAAATACAATCAGTGTTGCCAAGGCTTAAAATATAAATAGTGGCCCTCGTATTATAGATTCGTTGGCATTCTAATAAATAGTTAAGAATATGCATATTGGCTTTTGAATACTAATTCAAGATTTACATACGATTAAACCCTTACTTGAACTAACAATGGCGACGAGGAAACAAGATCTGAATCCACCGAGGCCAGGCACTAGGAAATTGAATCTGGAGCACGAGATTGCCGAGGTAAACTTGAACTCACGTGAATCAGATATATATATTGAACATCGAACTAAGAAGATTTGCAAAATAAATGACCAATAAAACATTAACATCTAATTTTTGTGATTTCTATGAAGATAAGATTGACTCCAGATGTGGCCACCTAGTTTCAGCAAGTAATGTAGACTGGATAGGATTACAAGAAGGTAAATTATTACTCCGAAAGTTGGATTACGACAAGTTCGTACCAGATTCAATCCCTTTTCGCATAGAAATTTTGGAAATCAACATCTTTACATATGAGGATATTAATACGCTGGATGAGGCCAGACGGCCAAGATACGCTCCGGAGAAAGGGCTACTGGGTGATGATGACTACGGATAATGATGGCTATGGATGATGATGACTGTGAATAAACCTTGTGCTGAATACTAACTAAAGATGTACATACGATGAAACCCTTATTTGAACTAACACCTAAAAGCATTGAGAAGGCACTATCTCGTAATATCGTATTTGCTTTGAAACTAGATTGGATTGTATCATGTCAATCCTCTGAATACTGAATTCCTTCAACGACATTGTTTTTACCTTCTATAACTTTGAAACTGTAAATTATGTATCGTAAATAGTACCTTGAGTTCTAGATCGTAAATTCACGTCATCTTGGAAAAAGGTAACTAAGGACTTATTTATATTTCGTGGAAATAAAAATATTAAAAAAGAAAAAGATTTGAAACAATGTTGCCGAATCGTATCTGATTAATTATACAATACTGAAAACGAACATCACAGCAAGAAGGCTGATTAAGAGATTCTTCGTTCAAGTCGAGCAAAGAAAAGCATATGAATTTGATTTGTGGATAGCAAGGTATTTTTGACAAAGAATGAATCATTACTTTACCAGATGTTAAAATAGGTGTAGAAAAACTGTGAGAAAGATGCAATGGAAATAAAATTATAGAAAGTAAATGGGATGATAATTTAAACAGAGGAATCATACAATAGGTTTCCAGCTTCACGAATTCAGGGAATATTATAAGTAAGGATCTAATATATGAAAGAGATATTCAAGGCCATAATAACAATAGTGAAAAAGGCCTTCATCACGAATAAAAATCTTGTTTTCCGATTGATTCATAACGAATTGAGGTAAAGATGAATTAAATGTCAAAACCATTTGAAATAGCTTTCTCAGTTGGCCAGGTTTTATATTTAAAAAATAATGTCTCATCATTATCAAAAAAGTGTAAGGCAACACGTATGTGAACAACAAAGGGGAAAATGTTGAACGTAGGGATGGCCAAGTGGACCCGGACATCGGATATCTGGATCTTAGGAATCCAGATCCGAGTTTGGAATCTTCGGATCCGAGTTTAAATGTCCGGATCTCAGATATCTGGGGGATGGACACATCATTGTCGCATTTCCTAAATCTTTACTTTGGGCGATTATTTTCGCCTAGCAAACGATGTTTTCGTTCGTTTTCTTTACTTTTCATTTTGGAGTGTTGAGAGGGGAGAGAGATCAGAAAGAGAGAGAGAGAGAGAGAGAGAGAGAGAGAAGTTGCTGTGTTGTACATGGCTTCCATGACTAGTGCTTCTGAAATCAATCATATAATATTCTTTCATTAATACATATATTGGAGTGACAAAAGGAAAACAAATAATCGACAGCTCCTTCTTGTCTCTTTTGACACCACCCTCCCCCATCAGCAACCAACTGTGATACCCTTTGCCCTGTGACGTCATTATCAGTCACTACGCAATAAATATTGCGTTGTTAACAGGAAAGAACAAAGATATGTCATCTCCGTCCCTTTTTAAGCGTGCAGGGATATAAAAAAATATGAAACACCTTTCCCAGATTAATTTGCTTTGAGAAATAAAACATGTATTCTACAGAAAACAAAGCACAGTAAAAAAAATGTTCCTATCAACTTTGTACAAGAAAACGATAACAATCAAATACACATCAATCTCTATAAAATAAATTTCAGATATATTGAATTAAATTGTCTTTATTTATGACCTTTTGTCATTTTCGGCTCAGGCCGGGATGAGGATGGGGAAGGTATTAGCCAGGGTGTTTCATAATATACCATCCCGGCATCGCAGTTTCACATGCGTCATAAAAACGAAATCTGAATAATGGCTCTTTGAATCTGTGACCGAAATCGCACGAATCCATTGGACCGGATATCCGAAACCCTGAAGATCCGGATTTCGGATCTATGGACCCGGAGCCGAGTTTCGGATATCCGCATCCTCTGAGATGCGGATCTGGCCATGCCTAGTTGAATGGCTTAAACCAATTGTTCGTATACGTGGATGATGATGTAATAGGGGACGATGTACTACAGTGTTACACCGATGTCTAGGAATTTGATGTCCTACCAGGTGTGTAAATATGAAACCTGAATTTGTGCATAGACGGCGTTAGCTGTCACTGTGGTTACCGTAAAACGGCGTCCTTGGCGCCACTTGCTTTTTTTGACTGCTGATAATGATTTGCAACTCACAACCAGACAAGTTTCATGTCATAGGGTAGTGTTTTATAGCGTTGAACATGGCGCAATTTGTACCTACAAACTACGATGTCCGGACAGCATTGATTTTTTGTTACCATTTGAAGAAAACTGCTGCAGAATCGCATCACATGCTTGTCGAAGCTCACGGTGATCATGCTCTTGGTAAGTCACAGTGCTGCTATGCGTGGTTTAAAAGAATTATAAGTGGCGATTTTGACGTGAGAAACGAAGAACGTGCAAGACCACCGAAGATGTTTCCAGATAGCGAATTGCAAGCTTTGTTGGATGAGGATGACGTTCAAATGCAACAACAACTCGCGGATCAATTAAATGTGACACGAGAAGCAGTTTCCATACGTTTAAAAGAAGATGGGAACATGCACATGCATTGACTGAACGACAGCAGGAAAACCGAAAACCCACTTGCGAAATTCTGCTCGCCAGGTACAAAAGGAAATCAATTCTCCATCGAATTGTGACTGGTGACGAACGAGAATCGTAAGCGTAAAAGATCATGGGTAACTCCAGGAGAACCGGCGACATCGACTGCAAGACCAAATTGCTATGGACGGAAGACAATGCTTTGTGTTTGGTGGGATCAGAAGGGAGTGATCTATTATGAACTGCTGAAACCTGGCGAAACCGTTAATACCCAACGTTACCGACAACAAATGATCAATTTTCATCAAGCTTTGCGTGAAAAACGACCAGAATATGACCAAAGTGATTGTGCTTCACGATATCGCACCCTCCCACACAGCAAAACCGGTCAAGGAAACGATTGCGACGTTTGGCTGGGAAATCCTTCGGCATGTGGCTTACTCTCCAGACTTGGCGCCTTCCGATTTTCACTTATTTGCATCCATGGGACATGCACTTTCTGACCAGCGCTTCATATCTTACGAAAATGTACGAGAATGGCTTGATGACTGGTTCGTAGCACAAGAGGCACAGTTTTTTTTGGTCTGGCATCCACACATTGCCGGAACGATGGCAGAAATGTATCTCTAGCGATGGCCAATACTTCGAATAAAATAGTTCTTGTCAATTGTCATCCAATCACTGTGTCTTTTCTATACATAAATTCCGGTTTCATATTTACTCACCTGGTTTATAAATTGCTGAAAAATGCCATTAAAAAGATGCATTTATGACCTAACAATTGCCAAAAATTGACTTTAAAAATGACCTAAAATGCTCTAAAAATAATTCGTGGCGTGTGATTTATCCTATAAAATAAAAGGAAATTCTATTTATTGCTTTATGTCTCCTAAATTGTCAGACTATAACAGTAAAAAAAATCACAGTAATAACTTTAATTACTTACTAAGAAAAAATAGCAATAACTATTTTAATTTTAAATTGAAAATTTATCCGCACTCCACTTACGGCCCTTAGATGCAACTATCGTCCACTTATCTCAGTCCAGTGTTCAACTTTGAGTTGGAGTGTGTAACAAAAATCCTCTGTAAATTTTCGAAAACAAATGAATGACAGTTGTCAGCTAGCTCACCTTTTATACATAGAAAAGCTACGTTCAACAGAAACTGTTAAGGGTGACTGCCCGAGAAGCTATTAAAAAAAAAAATCAATATCGTAAAAAATCGTTAAGGCTGAATCGCATTGTGTTTTCCCGCCTTTTTCGTTTTACGTAAATTATTCTATATTCATTAAAGGTAAACAAAATTTAACTTTCACAGACCAATGTTCGTTTCGTCCTTCAATAACGGGTACAATTAGTTTTAAAGAAATGCTACTAGTAACCTCAGGATTGTGTGAAGACACTTTTGGGACATAATTCTGTCCCAAAAGTGTCTGCACAGAATCCTGAGTTTACTATTGATATTTTATTAAAATTAAAAAATAATTTACGTAAAACGAAAAAGGCGGGAAAACACAATGCGATTCAGCTTTAATTATATTTTTTTTTTATTTTATGCGTGTGTGTGACACGGATGGAAGGTAAATAAATAGGGAGGATTTAATATCTGGTGTAGTAAAAAGTAATCCATTATTTTGCCAATAGATGGCTTCAGTGATCTGTAGCTCGCGTTGTATAAGTTTGATCGGGTTCAACGAGATGGCGTTCAAACGATGAGATTGCGTACTACAAACACTGTTCAGATAGTTGTGATGAGTTGACTCAGTGTTGTGTGAGCGCGCGTCAAAATGGACACTAGCAAAGAGAAAATACGCTATATTTTACAGTTTTTCTTCGATACAGGCGAAAACGCAAGCCAGGCGGCTGCAAATGTGAATAGTGTTTATGGTCCTGATACTGTAACAGCCAATCACGCGCAATTTTGGTTTCGTCGATTCCGTTCCGGTAATTTTGACGTCAAAGATGTACCACGCACTGGAAGGCCACGTGTCGAAAATGTCGATAAAATCATGGACATTGTCGCGTCCGACCGTCATGTAAGCACTGTTTCGATTGCCCAAGAGCTAAACATTGCACAAAAAACCGTGTGGAACCATTTGCATAAGGCTGGATACACAAAGAAGCTTGATGTATGGGTGCCACACGAGTTAACGCAAAAAAACCTCATGGACCGAATTTCTATCTGCGAATCGCTGCTAAATCGCAACAAAAGCGACCCATTTCTGAAGCGCTTGGTGACTGGTGATGAAAAGTGGATCACTTACGACAACGTCACGCGAAAACGGTCGTGGTCGTAGCGCGGTGCGCCGGCGGAAACGGTGCCCAAGCCAGGATTGACGGCCAGGAAGGTTTTGCTGTGTGTTTGGTGGGATTGGCAGGGAATTATCTACTATGAGCTGCTCCCCTACGGCCAAACCCTTAACTCGGAACTATACTGTCAACAATTGGACCGTCTGAAGGCAGCAATCGCCCAGAAGCGCCCAGCTTTGGCCAATAGGAGATGCATTGTGTTCCACCAGGACAACGCCAGGCCACACAGATCGATAGTGACTCGCCAGAAGCTCCGGGAGCTTGTTTGGGAGGTTCTTATGCATCCACCTTATAGTCCGGACCTGGCACCGAGTGATTACCATCTGTTCCTGTCCATGGCGAACACGTTTGCTGGTGCAAAATTTGCGTCAAGAGAGGCTTGTGAACATCGACTGTCTCAATTTTTTGCCGATAGGGACAAGGGCTTCGTTATCGAACAAAACGGCGCATATGTGACCTAAATCGGATCATTCTAACTATGGTAAGTCAAGCCTTCAATGTCATGCAAAAATAATGGATTACTTTTTACTACACCAGATATATTTTAAATTGTCTCAGAAAGTAGATAAAAATAGTAGAATATGATTCTTTATTCATGTTAATACTTTCTCGTTAATACTCGTTAATCTGGAACGAAGAAAATGATAAAAAAATGACTTAAAGTTTAAAAAAATGCCCATAATGGCAAAAAAAATGCGAATAAAAAAAATACAATCTTAACAAATAGAGCTTAAACGTTTGAGTACGACATGAAACATGTAAATACTAAAAATTATGCGTTTCTGATTTACCAGAAAAAAAAAATGCAATTTCATCAAAATCCTAGTCCTAGCGATGGGATAGGTCTACAGATGAACACAGAGAAAACAAATACATGATAACAATACGACATACAGGGGATGAACGAAATCGATACATCAGGGATGAGGTCATGGTAAATGTAAATTAGCAGTTGAACATTAATTGCCTGTGTTTGAAAATAAGCATTCGAGAAAGATATACGAGCCGAAACGGGACGAGATGGCCGGGGAATGGAGGAGAATAATGAAAAACAACACAAACTCTAGATATTATAAGAATAATAAAATCATAACTGAAAGATGGGCAGGACATATACCTTGGAGGGATGCAAAACGAGCATTATATTCCATGGTGGTTGTTAAGACGGAGTGAAAGAGATCATTGGGAAGACCGAGACGTTGTTGGGGTGACAGTATTAGAAGCGATCTTCGAAAGTTATATTTTCTTGTTGAAAATTGGGTTCATCTTTCCGAGGATGGAATCCAATGGCGAACATTTTTTTTTACTGTGGCGATGAACTTTCAAGCTCTATAAGCCAACTTTGTTAGTTAAACATTGGCAGTTATGTCTCATTGTGAAAGAAAACTAATTAGGGAACATACCTAAATGTTTCCTACTTGACACTCGGAAAAGCTGGAGCTTTCGCAGTATTTCACTCCATTTTTTCGTGTTCTCTCAGAGGTGAGTTGGACCAATGTTGCATTCAATGTTTGTATTGGTAAAAGCAGCCAAGAAGTAGACAGAACGTTCTCTCAGCATAATTCATTGTAATTCCACTCTCTTCCCTTCACAAATCTGCTCTATTCCGAATGTTTTTACACATTTCCTGCCATTAAATTTTGCAAGCCAATTAAGTTAATGGCTGTTTACCTGCTTCTGAAGATCACGATAGCGAAATGTTTCAAGAAAAAACGAAAACAAAAAACAAATAAGTGACGAAAACAACTTAAAACTGGTTGTGCGCCAAAAAAAGGACGGAAAGTTGTTTGCTAACAAAATTTCTACAATCAAGGAAGAACGGAATGAGTTGAAATTTGTGAATGAATTTGGGCGAAAAGACTTTCTCCGAAGTCAACAGAAAGAACTACGAGAAAAGATCTCAGTTCAAAAGGTATAGAAACAGTGTTTCCAACTAACAAACATAAAATATTACCAAAACACAGATAAAAAGTTTTACTTCTCCGTTGACGGTTGAAGTTTGTCTCGACTTTTACTGTAACGTAATCAGAAATTATAACTACCTACCGTGGTCTAGTGGTCAAGATATGTGACTAATAGATTAAGACTCTAGGTTGGTGCTCCAGGTGACTACAGTGTCCCCCGTAGCTGAGTGGTAATGCTCGCTGCTTTGTAATCAAGGGATCCTGGATTCGATTCCCGGTGGGGAGACAAGTGATTCGGAACCCACATGAAAGTGTAGGTCTCGTCCTTAGAAGCTTACCATCTCGTTTAGGGCGTTAATAACAATTTAATCAATCCAGGTGACTACCTAGATTCAGGTTTACCATATTTTAATGTTAAGGCAGGCGAGTGCTAGGATGGTACCTTCGAGAGTTAAAGCGGATCACCGGGTCAATTTTGGAGAAGGTCACCGGGTCTACGCTTGATGGGAGTGTTCATTTTGTCGTGGGGGGTATCCACTGTTGTTGATTCCGAATATCATCCCAATCAGGGGAGAAAGTCATTGTAATTTTATTCAAATAGGTATTACGTGAAAACTTACAAGTAACCACCGGTTACACGATCTCTCTTCTTAATTTATTACAAATCGAACACTGCTTAGGAGACGGTCTGATCCGATAACCCGTAGAGCAAAGCAGGATTTTAAATTATACCCTGTTGCGTTTGAACGGTGTTTCTTTTCAGTAGTAACAGGTAACGGGAGTGTTACCCCGTGAAATTCCTAATAATGGTAATAATATACTATAATGTTCCTGGAAAAAATAAAACTATTCCAGGAAGTATGTAAATTACCCCTTCTTGAAAAGATTATTACGAAAGAATGTGTAAATCGTACTAATGACAATATTAATTAACTTTAGGGTCACTGGCCAATTGGGTGAAGATTACATTATTGGGTTGAAGGTCATAGAGTCAGTCTCATAAAGACTGGGGCAATCAGGACACCGGGTTGTTTCGGATCGGGTCACGTATATTCGGGTCAGGCCGGATTGCCAGATCACCGAAAGGGAGCCGATCTAACGTTCCAAACCCCACGTTCTTCTACCCAGATGTGTTCCCGACGAAACTCCATCTTTGAGAGTCCATTACGTCATTCCTAAAGTCCGTTGCTTTTCAGTCAGCGGACTGAGGTGTTAAAAGTCTAGAATTGACATCCCCGCCAAGGTTCTTCTAAGCTTACTGGTTTGCTATTTCCCTTTTGCTGCGGACAGTATTGGGTTCGATTCCTAGACGGAGCTTCCCAACGTTTGGTAGTGGGGGTATCGCAGTGACATGTGATGGTCTCTGAACAGAAAACGGTCTGCATTCCTATAACTAATGAGTTTAGATAAAGTAAATTTAAAAAGATAAATAAATTAATATATTGGTGACAATTTGTTACTTTTTATTTAGTCTCAACGTTTGTCCATGTACATATTACTCATCCTCAATATCATATGATTAGGCATTTACGGAGCGCCTGGATATGAGAAAATTACCAAAGCATCGCCGTGCTTCTCCTGATTAAAACCTGAGATAACTTTATTGGTAAAAACCGATACGCTTTGTTTTCTTTTCACCATCCTTCAATAAATGTGCCTCCAGCCTGTGGGTGTATACCAATAGAACTGCAAATATTTATTTTTCTAATTCCACAAACCAGAGCGGAAACCGGGGACACGCGATTGACCTGGCCCGAAATCTGATCTGATTGTCCCGAACTGAACTGGAGTGACCTGACTGACATGGTCTTGAGTTAAACAGACACTGACACTGACCTGACACTGACATGATCAGACTATCAGCAACCGGATGATAGAATACTGACTAACCCCAGACCACACGACTACCTCACTTGGCCGTTATTTGCACACCCCTGAGGATACTTGTGCTCTCTCCGGGATGAGACTATTTCTATACGCTACTACTACGTTGGGAAATTTTGGGCGTCGAATGTTTCGTCCTCTGCGGTAATACCCGTTTCGGTCACCCCGTGAATAAAACACTGTTCAAACATAACAGAGTATAATAAAAAAAGAATAACTATGCACTGCCTTCTTGATCAACGGGTCCAAACCGGATCATTGAGACAGGCCACATCTCAAGCATAGACCCGGTATTTGTGGCTTTGTGGTGGACAAACACCGTGTGTGTGGGTTGTCCGGGATGCTCCCGTTTCCTCCCACTTTTTTCGTTCCACCAATTCATCCCATCATCATCCATACGGCCTGAGCCATAGTTGCCTAAAGGTCTTAAAATAAATTCAAAATTAAAAAAATCCACGCCCTCCCCGAGATTTTAACCCAAATCTTAATTAGATGACTTCATCGCCACCGGGGCTGGCAGAGAACTTCATTGAACATCTATTTTACTGTTCATTATAACATATTAAGACTACAGTTTATAAGCTTCATTCACTCCGTGTTTAGGAGAACGGCCTTTAGGAAGGAAGCAGCCTTTGCCTTTATTCCGAGTATCACACCGTTATTCACCTAGTGTTGTTGAGGGAATAGACATATGACGACTGGTCGCAGGGTCCATCCCATGAACTCCCACTTACGATGGCAGGACATATCCATTAAGATTTTAATTTGAATGTTGAATTTATTTATGGCCGTTTGGCATCGGGTAGGTAGAGGATGGGGAAGGTAGCTGCGAGAGCCTTACTTAAGGTATGGACGGTCGTGAGGATGGACGGTCGTGAGGTTCGAACCAACGTGACTACCCATTCCCAATCCCAAGTCTGCGACGTTACAGCCTGAACCACGAAGGCTGGCTGACATTTTCGTTGACAGATCACGATACTGATAATAGGTGTTCTGTCTGAATATAGTTGCATTATGCGAAGTTCGATGGGCAAGGTCGCTAGGATAGTGATTTACCATTGTCTTTCATGTGTTTGAGATAACATTCTGAGACCGGGACCTATATTTTTAGTAGGTGTTAAATTACTTGCAACCACAACAGGAATATACAATTATGTAAACTTATAATTATGATATAAATTCTTGAATATAAAATCAAGAAACTCAGTCCCTGTCGTCAAGCGGTAATGGTCGTGTATTTTGGATGGCCATTGGGGAGGGCAACCATGTTCGAGTCATTTGTTTCCAAGCCTAGGTACGACTTACAGGCTTTGCTAGGCGAATAGTGGCATTGTTCCTAGGCAAAAGCCCTGGCCGCTACCTTTTTCTTCTTGGAATTGAATTTATTTACGGCCATTAGACATCTTAGGTTTACGTTGGAATAGGGTGGGGAGGAAATGTTGGAAGGTAGTCGGCCAGGACCTAGTTATTTGGTACTATCCCGGCGTTTATCTATTAAAGTTGAGGAAGAAAACCGGGGAAGCCTTAGTTGGGATAGGCGGCTGCTGGGATCGTTTCCACAAGCTTCCGATTGCTAAGTCAACGCTTTAACAACTGAGCTACAGCCGCCGGATTTTCTTTCCTTGGACTTAGGAGTGTTTGCCGAGAGAAGTCAGCTCTCAGATGTGAGATATGATCACAACAGTCTCTACAAACCTTAAAAGTGAAATTAAAATTGTGAACGTTTTTTTTTCGATATTGACTATATTTATGAACTAAATTGGCACCCCTGAAAGATGACACTTACTGAAATTATGAGAGGTTGGCACCACTGTTCACTGAGTCACAGGAGTGAGCCAGCGTGTGGTCTGTGAAAGGAATGCCGGACAGACTCCGTTGTCTATTCTCAGTTCGTTCGTTGGCTTAGAATAAAATTTTGGCACTGAGGAGATGATCAACTGACAAGATGAACCAAGCGAACAGGAGGAGAAAAAATACTTCTTCTTCTTCTGACATCTGCAACATCTTTTCTTCGCTTCTTCTTCTTCCCATCTCTCTTCTCCTGCTCTTTGTTCTATAATTTCTTTTTTCTCCTTTCAACATATTTTTTGTCGACCGTAGCAGGCATCAGAAAAGAAGCAAAGGAAAAATGAGAAGAGACAGTTTTGCACACCTTTCATAAAAGGACAGATCTTCCCGACAGCTGAGTTGTCTTGTCTTGTTTCTTTCCTTGTAATCAGTAGGTCACGGATTCGATTCTTAATTGGCACGAGGTATAACCCTCAACATGTGAGGTTGAGGTTCAAGTTCCATCGTGAGTGTCAGGTTGACTGAAGTGGAGGTTGAAATGTTGTTTGAGGTTGAGACGTCGATGTTAAAGTCCAATCGTGAAGTAGAAGTTGACATTTTATTTTGAGATTGAGGTTCCAGCGCGAGGTCGAGGCTGAAATTTTATCACACGGTTGTGGTTGGGTGAAGTCGAGGTTTAAGTCCATTCGCGAGGCTGAGGTTCGAGTTCTATCGCGAACTCGAGGATTTTTGAAGTCGAGACTGAAGACCCATAGCAAGATCGAGATGGATTGAGGTAGAGCGTGAAGTTATATCGCGAAGTTGATATGAGATCGAGGTTGAAGTTCCATCTTCAGGTCCATGTTGAGTGAGGTTGAGGTTTAAGCTTTCCCGTATGGTTGAAGTTCAATGACGTAGGGCGCAAATGGTCCGTAGAGTAGTTACCATGTAATCAGGAGGACCTGGGTTGGATTTCTGGTTCGAGGTTGCCTGAGGTTTTCCTACCTGTCACGCGTTCGGGAGATCGTGGGTTCAATAGCAGAGGCCGACCAACCTGAGGCTTTTCCTCAGTTACAGCAGGCAAATGCCGGGACACCTTCAACATAGGCCCTGGTCGAGACCTTCCCGAATCCTTTCCCCTCCCCTCCCTATATCCCGGCCTGAGCCTTAGATGCGTAAAGGCCATATATACAATTTAATTCCTTGCGCGGTAAGTTCGATGCCATTTTTCCCTTCGCCTATAATATGTTCAGGGACATTTCGTTCCTGTCTGCCTCGTATTTTTTTTATTTTATCCGACTGTCCTAACAAGTTTATGGCCCCACCCTGTACAGTATTTTGAATATTTATTACGATCCTAACACAAAGTTAGGATGCTATGGCCTATCATTTGGCATATCCATCATCTCAATATTGACTGAACAGCTAACCAACATTCCTGTCAGTAATGAGATGTCAAAAATGACAACCATTAGTGAACTAACTTCTCTTCTTAGAGCAAAATGCTCCTTTCTTTCATCCAGTTTTCCAGAAGTTTGTGTATATTTTATGTTGTTTCTGACCATTCGCGTCAAACCTGCCAGCCCCGCTTGCAAGCCTCTAGTCAGTCAGATTGGCAGACACTTGGCACCTGCGGTGCGACATGCGGTGTAGTCGGTCGGCGTGGGATGCGGATGCTAGCTGGGATGTAGGCCACCTGTTGTTGCGGCCACTTGCTGAGCTGCGGCCACCTGAAAAGTCGTGACCAGTTGTTGGTATCAGATGATTAGTTGTAGACACAGCCTTCTGTCGAGAGCGGCCAGATATAGCCTTCAGACGTGGTGCAGCTCTGTGTTTTGTGGGGTAACGACCAATTGCTGCGTATCCGTACACTTGCTGGAATGAGGCCACCTAAGGATGTATCCACTAGTTTGATGCTTGTCACGTCGTCTGGATGCGGCTGCAACAAGCATTTTGCATGAACGTGATTAATAGAGTCACTTGCTTTGGACGCGATTAATAGAGTCAGTACAGACTTTTACCTGGATTTTCCCACCGTTCTTGCATGTGTGGTTTACCGGGTAAACTATCAGTAGTTTGAACCGATACAGGGATTTTTACAGAATATACAACAATGCATATTCTGTTTTTTGCTCTCTTCCACAAAACTCTTTTTGCGTTTCTCTATCTTCTTGTTTCGCCTTCTTTCCTCTACTTTACATATTCCGATTCACGGTAAATGTCTTCGAAAGACAAAATACGTATGCATCCACACCAGCGACAGATGCTTTAGTTGTATGTAGCATGTGCATGCGGAGATCGCACGTAGAAGTTGGAGAGCGGTCACTTCTCAGGGCGGGACTTGCTGGGGGCCCTGAAACTTTAATTTTTTTCAAGCTTTTTTTTTTTCAAGCAAGCCTCTATTTACACTACTGTTTGCTCTGCGTTTCTCAGCCTTTTTCATGCTGCCATCCTCTTTTACTGTGCCTTCTGCCTTGCGACCCCCAAAATTAATTTTCTCGTTTGTAATAAGCGGTATTGTTTCACTTTATATTAAATAGCCTCCTGAAGGCTTCAAAACACACACACGCAGAGAGAGAGAGAGAGAGAGAGGGACACACACACACAGAGAGAGGGAGGGAGACTGTTTATTAATTCGTGTAACTGAGAAACCGACCTGTAAAACCGAAAGTTTTCCAGATATGTTCATGAAATTTTCTAGAATTGTTTATAAAAGGCTGAAGTTTTGACCTTGTGAAAATAATTTTCCTAAACTGAATTTTAATTCCCTTTTGGGGATTCCAAAAAGAAAGTGAATCTCGCTTGTGGGGAAATCAATGTTAATTCAGAGGACCACTTTTTCTTGTCTAATTTTATTAATTAGTTCCACGAAATTAAATCAGACGCTGATTTCTGCCTCTAAAATATTGTAGCATTTCTGGATCTCGATCTACTTCACTTTTTAGTACGGTGGCTCAGCTGGTGCTAGGGGTCGTCGGATCGATCCCTGCTCATGCCGTGTGAGCTTTGTGGTGGACAAACATCGTGTGCGTGGGGGTTCTCCCGTTTCCTCTCACTTTCTTCATTCCACCAATTCATCCCATCATCATCATCCATACGGCCTGATCCATAATTACCTAAAGGCCTTAAAATAAAATTTACATTCCAAAAGGGGGTTAGAATTTTGTTTTTGAAAATGATTTTCATTCTTAAAAGTGGGTTTTGTGAGCAATTGTAGAAAGTTCCATGGAAATATCTTTAAAACTTTTCATTTTACCGATCTGTTTCTCAGTTACACGAGTTAATTAAGAGTGTATATTAAAAACGTGGTACTTAGGACAAGGATGGGTACCTAACTTTTGACTGAAAATGACTCTATAAACTGTATCACTGTAACTAAAGCGGACATTTTGAGACTGGTTAAATCAAAATAGGCTCAGATTTCGCGCTAAACTAGTAAATTTGTGCAATATTTTGTAACGTTCTAAATCTCCTTGTACTTTATTTTTATGTTGTGTAATATTTGGTTTTTCATTATTTGAAACCATAACAGTTGATTTGCTGTATTTGGTAATAAATATCCTAATTATATTATAGAAAAAATATTCAACAAATTATAGTATTTTTAGTTATTATAAAAACAAGTAAAATAACATATCTTCGCTGAAATGTATTGGTTTTAGTTTTCAAAATCCTAGGTAAATTAAGTTTTTAACTCCTCTCGCGAGGGTTGTGCCCACTACGTTGAGAAACCATGGTTTACGCGATAGTGTGCATTAGAACCTAAGCGTATCTAGCAGAAAAAAAATCCCATGAAGGTGTGGTGTAGCCTTACAAGAATTAAAAAGAGCCTCTTGAAGCAAAAACTTTGAACCCAAAACGGAACTACTTTCTTCGAGGTCCTCCTATTTTACGAGATATGAATATACTTTCGGTACACTCTGTATATAATTCTGTTTTTGTGCTTCTCAGTTTTACTACTAAACATATCTGTTTTCTATATTTTTTCAGAATTGCAGCCCTCAGGGAACTCAGAGCTCCGAATCCACGGAAACACCTGGCAGTCCACGGGAGGATATGGATCCTTCCCAATTGCAGATGTTTCCAGTTGCCCCGCCCACAATGGGTCCTCCTGCAGGGCCCCCTCCGCCTCCAGCCCCCACTACGTATGTCTATCCTGGATACATGTTTGGCCCCACTTTGTACAATATGAACGGTAAGTTGATGACTATTTAAGTTTTCCTTCAACAGAATACTTAGTGTAGTCTATTAGTCTAATAATAATAACCGCTGGCGGGACAGGCCGATAGGCCTGAGTGAGGGCTGTGTGGTCAGCACTGCGCGCCACCTGAACACGAACAAGCGTATCGGGCTTTCTAGGCCGAGTATTGCCGTCACGTCTTTATTCACGTGACTTTCCAGTTTGCCCCACGTGACGCCGAAAAGTGGGACTCCAGTCGGGAATTGAACTCGGAACCACACGTACATGAGTCCAATGTTCTTAACCACTAGACTATGGAGACCCGTGTCTATTATTATAATTGATATTATTATTATTAATAATAATAATAATGTTTAAATGTTTAAGCAGAGAAAGAACACTAGCTGTGTGCCAAGTGTCAAAGTTAAGATTTGAATGGGTGCCAGGTTGTCTGAAACAAACAGCCGTTTTCCTATTTCACACTCCGTCTGGAGCGACAAATTTCTCCCAACGGTTCACAGGGCTCGTCTAAACCCCGCCCCTGAAGAAACATGTGTCGCGTGATGCATGAAATCCCGGAAGGTACTTTCTGCACTTTCCATATTTGTGAACTTCCTGTCTTTCAGGAAGTGTGTTAGGCATATAAACATCTTGGTGCTAAGTCCGGTGAATATGAAGGGTGCGAGAGTGCTTCGTATCTCAGATCATTTCTGTCTAGTTTTTACTATGTGAGGTAGAGTGTTGTTTGTAAAGAACAGAAGACCCTACTGTTTACACAACTGACGGTGGTCTGAATGTTATTAATACATTTAAATAAATCGGGATGTTCAAATATTACGTAAGCACATTTTAAGACTTTTCTACACCCTTCCCCTATTGTAAGTGAAATTAACCAGATACCCGTCCCCTCCCCTTGTGCTGACGTAAGACTTGTCACACGTCTTATCGTTATTTCGTATTTGAAAAACTGTTTAAATCTCGACATCTTCAGTCGTATATTTTTAAGAGAATTTCACTGATGTGATCTGCTCTCTCCTGTTGGCAGATAAAATAACAAATACCTTTACCCCTTCACCTGTTTGAATACTTACGTAATACTTGAACGACACGAAACTAAATATAAAATAATTGCTTGGTTGTTATTGTCTGAAATAGCACGGACTTACTTAGTTGAAAAAATTGTACGAGAAGTTGGCCTAATAGTCTTACTTGAATGGGAAATAGTATCTAAATATTCCATTAAATGAGAAAGTTATAATTAATTAATTACCATTACTTCTAAAAATTTTAGGAATCCTGTACTTTAGAAAAGCCATATAAAAATCGAACTTCCATAATCAAAATAATTATATTCAATCTAGTTGTAGTAATATTTATCACTAGTATTCTAAACATGTTTTAGCCACAAGCTCTTTAGGAAATCAGTAAATGCTGAGGTTGAGACTTGGTGCAGATTCATGAATCTTGTACGCGGTTTGCTGTCAACGTTTTCGTCATTTTTGACACACGAAAATAATTTACAATTTTTCTTTGTGTACACACTAAAAATCAAAAGAGCGGATTCCGCTCAAATCGAGCGGAAAGAGTGACCGCTCGTTTAGAGCGAATTTTTAATCGGAGCAAAGATGAGAAATTTCCGCTCGAAAAAAGAGCGAAAATCTGTGGTAGTCCATTTCAATGGAAACCTAGATATTATTTTTCTCAATACTTTAATAAAAAAACACCGTTAATAGAAAAATATTTATTTTCCAGAATATTTCGCCCCACTCGCTGGAGCTTCCTCAGCTGTGATCTGCACTATCTACAATGACTAAACATATACATTTATATACAATACAGTGGTTTAACAGTGTTGCCAGTTACTGATTTCTAATTACCCGTTCCCTTCGTAACAGGTGATGAGTATATTCATAAAAACTCGGGACACCCAGCACAGATGAAGCAAAACGTGTGGAAAAACATGTTCTTAAGGACCATGAAACTTTGCAACGGCGAAGAAGCATTAAAGACGGAGGTAAGGCAGATAATTGACACGGGCGAGAAGAATGGATATACAAAGGCGGAAATGATTGTATTGTGGAAAAAAGTTAGATCGAAAACCAAATTCAAACTAAATTTGCAACCAACGATTGAACAAAAACCTACGGAGGTTAGAATAGGGATACCAGGCTTCAGAGGTACATCCAAAAAACTACAAAGGCTATAAAAAAGGTTCGGGGTACAAGGGATTTTGAAACCAAACATGAAATTACACAATATTTTCAATGAACACAAAAGGGTAATAGAAAAGGAAGAAACAGACGGCATATGCGAAATTGAATGCTCTTGTCAGAAATCTTATATTGGTCAGACTAAAAGAAAAATCAAAACAAGGGTAAAAGAACACCAAAGATACATAGCAAAACAAACGGATAGCTCAGAATTGTCACAACATGTAATAGAGGAAGGGCATCATATCGTGGGATACAAAAAAGTCAAAACAGTGAGAACACAGAAAGAACGAGACATTTGGGAAGCAGCTTTCATCATTAAAAGGGGAGACAAATTAATAAACAAGAGATCTGAAAACTTAAGGGAACAATGGGGAAAATTGTTACGAAGGGAACGGGTAATTAGAAATCAGTAACTGGCAACACTGTTAAACCACTGTATTGTATATAAATGTATATGTTTAGTCATTGTAGATAGTGCAGATCACAGCTGAGGAAGCTCCAGCGAGTGGGGCGAAATATTCTGGAAAATAAATATTTTTCTATTAACGGTGTTTTTTTATTAAAGTATTGAGAAAGTTAAGATGAACACCGTAAATTTCAGGAACTTTATAAAGCTAGATATTATATTTGTATAGATGAATTTCCATCTATTCAGATACTATTTACATCTTGTGAACATGAAAACGACGCAATAAAATGTACAAAAGTGCGAAAGGGAGCATTAATTCATACGTACTAAAAGAAAAGTGCTGTACTTGTGACTGAAAATGAGTAAAATAAAGCTAAACCTGGAAGAGATTTGAACCTGGTACCGTTCGATTAGCTATCCAACGCGTTAAACCCTCAACCAAAGGTCCAACTGTGAGAATGCGTCCTCGGAATTGTTTCTTTCGTCTCGTCAGGTACTTGATTACAACGTTGAAAGATTTCTTGTACGTACATATCTTACTCCTGACGTTTTTTGGTGTATTTTACTAACAGAAAGGTTTTTAAGTTCTGTTTCCTCATTTTAACTATACACAACGCTATAAATTTCACAGTATAGCTTAGTCTTTCGATAGCCTTTGCTTTTACAAATGGCGAAGACCAATGTTGACTAGTAGCCATGCCCATGATGCATTGATAATCGCTCTAAAAAGAGTGGAATTCAAACCGATCTACAAAGGTGAGAAAATTCACTCCTAAACGACGAGAAATTGAAGCACCAAATCACTCTAAAAAGATAAAAAAAAACGCTCTTTCACCTTTGACGACTCAATAGAAAACCGCTCTTTTAAGAGTGAAAAAATAAATTACATCGAAAAGAGTGAAAATTTCACTCTTTTGATTTAGTGTGTAGTACGTAAATTTTTTAACATGAGATGGCAACATTGTAACAGGTGGTTCTCTAGCCAGAGTACCATTTGCCATTACTTAATTAGCCAGCTACAGAGGACATATGGCACAACTAAGACTGGCGTATTCAGAAATCGAGAGGGAGGTGTTTTTATTTCTTCATAAGTACACTTATATTAAGAACCTGGACGGCAGGAAGCATTCTATTTTTCGTTTACTGGTGGAGTGTAAAGGAGTTGTAAATACAAATACATCAAAAGCCCTGGACAGAGGTCGAAAATTCAGGCCTTTTCCAAGTGTCATTAAGGATCTTGCGTCCTGTTCTCTCACACACATGGAGCCCCCTTCCACACACACACACCTTATTTTGGCACAGAGCACAGGAAAATAGCTTGTCATGGTCTTGCTCTTCTTGCATGCAATTGGGGGAGCGGTACGAGAGACTTGCCCAAGGCTTTTGACAACCAAGTGCCAGGTGACACTCCAGGACTATCTTATGACGGAGCGAGACATGTGTCACCCATAACAGACTTTCGTTTTACTTATCGTTGGTTATAGCGTCCAAAAGCAGCTAAAATCGGCGTTGTGAGGGTTTAGGTGGAGTAAAGGTGTAGGTGCTAGGTGATGAAGCTACTGTGTTGCTATTTTACCTTCTGTATGTTGGTGAGCGCGACTACGGAACAGAGATCAATTCTCCGGGCTGTACAGAGCATGCATAGGTGTTTAACCTTATAAGAGCGGCCCTCGCTAGAGCTATAACGGGTCACCGGCTCTGTCTGATCAAGTTCTCGAGCGGATCTATACTCAGTATTCGTCCTAATCTGGTGATCCGATTTTGCAGATTTTAATTAGTTCCTTATTATATAGTGTTGCGCTTGAATAGTGTTTCTTTTAGAACTGACCAGGACTTGGGGTATCACCCCATAGTATGACGCCTATAGTCAACATCAGTAGTCGATAGGGATAGTACTACAAAACAGGATCTGTCTGACTACCATACAACATCCTCTCCCCCCACTGATTACCGGCCTAAGCTGCCTAAAGGCCATTGAAATTCCTTTCAAACCTCATTCCAAAGCCAAACTAAAAACAGTCCAATTAATTCTAACAATGATTGTGACAATAATGACAATTGTCTATGATTACTATCAGGCGCGGATCCAGGATATGATCAAGGGGCAAAGCTAAACCAGAGTTGCGTCACTTTATGCAGTGTAAAGTAGGTTTGAATGTCATTTTATCTAGTGTATACCCGAATGCCAAGGGGGGGGGCTATAGCCCCCCCTTTCCTTGGATCCGCGCCTGATTACCATTATAACTGTACAGGTGAGGAAACACCAAGGTCACAATAAGTTTTCCATTTGATTTTTTGGACTTGTCAGAATATTCCCCTGTTTTCCATGGACTTGTAAGGTTTTTTCCTGTTTACTTTTTTTTAAAGACATTGAAACATCTCTGTACTCGCCGTTCGGCCATAATTCCTGAATTTTGAATTTTGTTTATGGCCTTTAGGCATCTAAGGCTCAGGCCGATATTTCCTGAGTGTCTAGGTGAGAAATGTTAATTGTAAATTAAATAAAAATCCCTGCGAAAAAAAGTTTTGCAATGAATATAGATTTTCATGGCTAAGAATACAGTGTAACAAGACGAAACTTTTTTTTCACATATTACAAAAGTAGGAATAAATAATCTCTTTGATTCAAAATTAAAATATTCTTCGATTTTTACATGTGACATGCAACAAATTAAGAGATGTTATGCCTGTATTTTTCTCTACATGGTTCTAAGTAATTTACAAAATAATATTCATACCTTTCGAATGAATCCTCAAATAAATAAGTAAATAAATGGCAAAATACCTCTTTAATTTTGAAATAGCTTTTGCGTTTGAAATTTTTCCTAACATAGAAAGACTGTCTTTTGTTCTTTGTACCCCAGACATTACTCCTATTTCGTACATCGCGCACGTTTCATGCATATAATACTTGCAGTCAATGCACTGAATCCAATCAACTGTTCGAGTTGTTTTTTTCTGAACACTCTAAGCAGGTGTTGCTTTCATCTGTGACACGAAATACTGCCAAGAGTCTCAGGTCTAACATGATCTATTTCTTTACGAAGAATAACTGTAATAATAATCTTCCCTTGCTCCTTGGAATGTTTTTAGAGACGGAGCATCTATTTTTTATTAATTGTCCGTGATATCTCTCCCTTTCTACATCAGGGGTATCTGTCCTTTTTTCTTTAGAGAAGTTGTTCACTCCATGAAGCTGATACCAAACGAGAAATGAACGACGTTGCTCTTCCACAGGTCCTCTGATACGTTAAACTCAAAATATACAAACTTTAAAGTGTAAATTCAATGTAAACAGTTTTCTGTATGGTGATCATTTAGAACAGCGATTCTTGAATATTTTTGAGTTACGGGCCCCATTAAGAACCTGATGAAAGCTATCGAGTAGACCCCTTCCCAGGTGAGTTAACATTAAGACAAATATATATATATATATATATATTATTTTATTGACATCTGATCGAAATTTCTGGCAAAGAAATATATATAATTCATAATTGGAAATAATCTGTCACCAGGACAACGTTCCAGTAGCTGATTCATGAACCGGTGATATGTTTCGTTGATAGAAATCACACGCAACAGAAGTATTTCCAAGTTGTCTGATTTCTCACAACACTCACCGTGTTTGCCGGCGTATAAGACGCACTCCCCGCCACGAAAATCGTCCTCAAAAAGAGGGTGCGTCTTATATGCCGGTGCTTCCTATACGCCGGCAAATATGGTATTCTTAACCCCTTATAGCAGTATTGGATTTGTTATATATTACGAAGGAGGGGGGGGAGACCCTAAAGCTAGAGGTTGCTGGTAAGTTTCAACTCTTCGGTAAAAATACAAAGATTTTATCCCCGGTTGGGATGATATTCGGAATTAAAAACGCGGGGATGAAATATGGGGAAGATCACTGGCATCCCCCGCGGCAAATTGAACACTGCCTTACAGCCCTTCCATGAACCAATTAGGGGTCTCTGGACCTCAGTTAAGAATTCCTGCTTTAGAGCAAGAGTTAGAAAATGGAAAATTAACCTTTGTCGAGCAATATCTTTAAAAACTTATTAAAGCATCTAACTTACAATCTATATGCACTGTTTACACAACTACATAGTGTCAATGCTGCCCACTATATTCCGGTCGTGACATTGGGACGACTGCTAACTCTCCTGGAATTACTCTATTTCAGGATACCAGGAAGATTCAGTCAACAGTTTGTACACTTGTTTACAGCAATTTTACAAAATGGCGTATCTTAAAGTTTGAAGCTTTGTCTCCTTTCATCTAAAAGTTACGAAATACAGTCCCATTCAATGTTGTGATTTCATCACGTTATCTGTGAGTTTTACGCCCATAGTTCCGACGGGCCGTTGTTTCACAACATGTAAATGAACAAAGATTACAACAGGAGAAACAGATGTTAGAAGACGCAATGGAGTCACCGGACAAGAAATAAATACCTCTTGAAACGCGACAGCAAATAAAAAAAAAAAATATTGTTCACCTTTAGACAACGAGAAGTCCGTCCTTTTTCATTAACACAGAGTGACAGAATTTTGGCTGGTCTTCAGAAAATAAGAACAGGAAATACCGACACGTCCCTATGGGCAAAAAGAAGAAAATTAAAAAACAAAACAAAATGGAAGTGTCTTAACAGTTAAAGGAACAGACAAAAGGCGAGACGAATGATTGGAAAAAATGCGTTGACTGACGAGCCATAGTTGTCATTTGTTTTTAAACAAAATAATAATTATGGCGACGAGGTAGATGTGACCTCATAGCGTCAGGTAATTGACCGCCAGACAAAGAAACAAAGGTTAATGACCAAATATGAAGATTGTGGTTATGACCGTAAAGATATATCTGAAGTTGCAAAGTTATTTAATATCAATAATACGAAACATCTGATGAACTAAGTATAAATAACGGCTGGAAAGGTAGTTGGATCGTGCGATGCCGTAGCCTGGTGACTAGAGTATTGGGTTGGTGTGCCGTGAGGAGTCCTCTGATCGATTTCCATCCAGGGTAACGTTTTTTTTTCTTATTCTTTAGGATGTACTTTAACTTCTTCCTGTCCTGTTACGACTATTTCAACCGTAATTCTTGTAAACTATACTGCAAACTTTGGAAGTAAAGTAACGCAAGTAACGCGTTACAATATTTTGAAAGTAACTGTAACGGGAAAAGAGTTACTTTTTTCCCCAAGTAACGATGTTAATTTTTGTGTTACTTTTTCATCTGTTGTTTGCAAAGAAACAAACACAATTCCTTGACAAGAAAGAAATATTTCTTAGATTTTTTTTTTCTAGATTTTTCAAAGTCTAAGGTTTAATGTATTTGTAGGTATGCATGTGTTGGGTGTGTATATAATCAGGGTAAAAAAAATCCCTTTCGGTAGGCCTACATAACTATTTATTGATTTGTAGATTGTTCATCAAGAGCTGTTCAACGACACCCCACAAGACGTATTATAAATATATATATATATATATATATATATATATATATATATATATATATACTCGCATTGTTTCGCTGATAGCGCTGCCCCCAGACCCTCGTACGGGTTCGCCCCTAACTTCAGTGCTTTTGAGAGGATGCACCTCCTTTATCTTAACCAAAATCTCCCTGCAGCACTACACCACCATGGTGTCCATCTGTACCTTCCCACGGGGAACTGCGCCCCCAAAGGGGAGGTTTGCCCCATTTATTGTAACCTACTCTTGGTCATACACCTTCAAAGAAAATTTCGTTTCTCTACCTTCAGTGATTTGGAAATTGTGTTTTAGGGCGGCCATTTTGGATCCAAGTTGACGACTTTTTTAAAGTTTTCTTATATTGTCGTGACCTACTTGTGATGGTACACCTTCAAGTAAAATTTCATTTATCCAGCTCAAACGGTGTGCAAAATGGGATTTTGGGCGACCATTTTGGATCCAAGAAGGCGACTTTCCCCAAATGTTGTAATATTTCCCTAAACTACTCGTCATAATGCACCTTTGTGCTAAATTTCGTATCTCTAGCTCAAACGGTATCGAACATGGATTTTTAGGTCCGCCATTTTGGATCCAAGATGGCGTCTGTGGACACATCATCCAATATAATAGTAGCGTACAAGTTATAATGTACCTTGTTACCAAATTTGATACGTCTAGCTACAGCCGTTTAGGCTGTGTATTCTATACAACAATGGGTTCGGCGGCCATTTTGGATCCAAGATGGCGACCGATTTTGCTCATTAACGAACTTAACCAAGCTATTAAGTCTAGAAATAACATTAAAATTTGGTTCAAATATCTTCAAAATTATGGTCGCTAGCGTGTTTATATATATATATATATATATATATATATATATAAATCAATAATAAATCACAGCCATATTCAATCCACTAGTGGATGAGGCCTCTCCCCGAAGGGAGGAGTTGGTCTACTGCTCCCACGCTGACCAGACGGGTTGGGAGAGGAAAGCCGAAGCTCTCACTGTGATCGGCACTGTATTTTATTCACAGCAGCTCCCCAATTGTCCTCACGATGCTGGGTCAACACCGAAATTTATGAGCCCCCACCGGGAATCGAACCCGGGACCGCTCGCACTGAAGTCGAGCGCGCTACCGACTAGGCTACGCAGGAGCTCATATATATATAGCTCATTTGATTTTGGTTTAATTCTAATTTGAATATTATTTATGGCCTCCAGGCATCTAAGGCTCAGACCAGGATAGAAGGAGGGAAGGGAATGGATTCGGGAAGGTATTGGCCAGGGCTTGTGTTGAATGTGTCATCCCGGCATTTGCCTGGTGTGACTGAGGAAAATACTGGAACAACCTCAGTCAGGATCGTCGGCCGCTGGGATTGAACCCACGACCTCCCGAATGCTACGCCAACGCTCTACCACTCAGGACTGGATTTTGGTGGCACAGAGAGTTTCATATATTTTGTTCTTCAGATAATTCCAGGTCTTCTCAATGCGATTTAAATCTTAACTATTTCCAGGTCATGGGAACAATTCTTTGCCCCTTTCGTCGAAGAACAATCTTACAAAGAATGAAAGAAGAAAGACAAAAAATAAAATAAAAGACGATTATGTTGAAGCAGATATTGCCATAAACCTCATAATAGATAGACTTAGCACGCTTCCCTATTTCTGGCTACGCTAAAATTAATGGGTTTTTGTTCAGAGCACCCAATTTTGAATCCATCCGCTAGGTAGCTCTGCCATATACCTCGTAGTAGTATATGACGTGTATGGCAGAGCTACCTAGCGGATGGATTCAAAATCACGTGCTCTAAACAAAAGTCCATTAGTTTTAGCGCAGCCAGAAATGGGCAAGCGTGCTAAGTCTATCTATTATGAGGTCTCTGATATTACGTTTCAACATACATATTTTTTATAGTCCTTGGCTACAGAAATTAAGAATAATCGTTTTCAAAACTATATTTTAATGTCAATAATTTTCAACGAGTCAAATAATTTGGCTAAACTTGTAGTAACGAAAATGAAGAAATTAACTGTGATCTAGTCAGTGTGCGAATTAGACGTTTTAGTCTGTGGGAGTATGAATCATAACGCACGGATTTCATATGTAGCCTAGTCGGTAGCGCGCTCGACTTCAGTGCGAGCGGTCCCGGGTTCGATTCCCGGTGGTGGCTCAAAAATGTCTGTGTTGATCCAGCATCGTGAGGACAATTGGGGAGCTGCTGTGAATAAAAGACAGTGACGATCACAGTGAGAGCTTCGGTTCTCCTCTCCCAACCCGTCTGGTCAGCGTGGGAGCAGTAGACCAACTCCTCCCTTCGGGGAGAGGCCTCATCCACTAGAGAGAGAGAGAGAGAGGAAGTGAGAGAGAATGGTAGGAAAGACACGCAGTTCCAATTTCCAATAGGAGTTACAAAATCATATGAATCATAATTAAGATTCTCAGTAAGCTACGCTATTTTTGGACACCTGTACTATGAATTCCAATGACAAGGGAAATCAGGATGAAAATAAAAGTTTATAAAACTTCGTCACTTCCGTGAAACTTCTGCCAGATAAAAATATTCCGATTTTCTATCTAATCTTGATCGAAATACCTTGTACAGAAGCAAATTTTATCCTTGATAGGAACAAAAAACTAAATTTGTCCGGGTGGGAAACTTATTTGTCAGGGGGGGGGGGGCGGAATCCCGGGCATCTCCCCGATATTTCGCACACTGGGCCTAGTTCTCGGTCATGTGTCAAAAGGTTGAGAAAAGTCCATAAAAATAATAACTTACATTCAGAAATACTTGATAATTATCATTTAGGTCTATTGGAAAGAAAGTGATATCAAAATACTCATAATTATATGGTTGCTTCCAAGTCAGAAGGTACATTTACTACATTTTATGCGAAAGAATGTTTTCGAAAATTTTGAAGTTATTTAAAACTTTTTTTTTTTATGATTTGAGTTCATTTTTTGTATAGTTGTTCATAAGGAACAGATGTTTCGCATAAAATGTCGATATTTATCCATTCTAAGTTAAAACAGATGTAATCGTAATGTACTTTTGATTGTTAGAATGAAAAGAAACATAAACAATTCATAATAAAAATAAGATAAAAAACACGTGTTATAGGTCACACTGGGCGACTACAGGAACGCTTAGAATTCTATAAATCTAAAGTCGGCCAAAATAATAGTTATTAGATATTACCATTGCGTATTATAAGGAAGTTCTATTAGAGGAACTGCTTATAGCTATCATATGCCCAGCGAAAGAGTGAAGTCAAAAAACAACTGAACATCGACCAAGGCGACACGCCTGATTGGTTAGCAGACAACTACAGAGCTTGCGACCATCTTTGTTAGCCGGAAACAATGTTTTTGATTAGAGTAAGCGTGGAGAAAGCGGGCTAACTGGGCGGGACTAAGCTGTGACGTATGGCTTCATGTTCTTGGCAACATCTCATATCCTCTGTTAGAACATTCTTGGCGTATTATTTATGTCATAAAGTCAAAACAGAATATTAAAAAAGCCAGAATAACAATTTCTGTCCTTTACGATAAACTTTGCTAAACTTTATTTTTATTTGGGCTAGTCTAGTAACTTTGGACTTCGGCCCGTCACGATTCGCCTTTAGCTGTTAAAATTCCCACCTATGCCGGGACTCGAACCCGGGACCTTCGAGCAGATGGTCTACCGCCGCAGACCCCTCGGTCACCCGGCCGGCACTGTCTTTTACGACAGTTATACCCCAAATTCAAGAATGCTGTTCTGTTTCCCCGAGCATAGTCTCAATATTAATATCTGGTAAAACTTAATATATTAAAGTTCTCCGAGAACTAGATATATTTTTTTTTAATAAACATTTTATGTGATATGGATCGTTTTAATGTGAAAAATCCCGCCCACTGGTTAACACAGTATTAGGAAAGGATTGATTTGATAGCATTATCTGATGACGTATGTATTCCTCCTTCCATTTTTTTAAAACGAGTATAAAATTATGCAAATTCAATCCCATTCAAACCACTGCAAATCACATTTCCGAAAAGAGATCTTAATTAGGTAGTAGTTCCACAAGTCTCCACCAGATGGCACGAGCAGAACCAACTTCTTCTTTCTGCCGCCTAGCGACGGTTTCGAGAACTACTTCGACACAGCAAGAGATTGTCAATTCTGCCATCTGTTAACAGCAAATGTTGTGGTTCGTTGAGAATTGAACAGCTGTACGGTTGATTTTGTTTCCGCTAAATTAAAAAAGGAACAAATAATAAAAAAAAAAGAACTTTAATTGAAACGCGGCTCAATTTTCCTTCTTCCAACGATGTGGTCCATCATCATAAAACAAGGCAGTGTTGAAAACTAGCAAATATGGCACAAGTTTCCGCCACCGTTTCTGTAGAATGGAGGATGAGACTTAACTTGCAAATGTTGTTCCTAGTATTTCACGCTAGGCGGCAAATAATAATCAGTTTTCTGTAAACAAGTAATGAGTCTCAATTCCCTTTAGATTTCAGTAACATTACAAGAAAATCACAGCCTAAAAAACAGTAATTTTTATTTCGATAGGATTGGGAACTTCTGAAGTAAGGGTGGGAGTAAACCGGATCATGTAGGATCCGAGAACTGGATCCTAAAGGAAACGTTCTGGCGGAATCGGGTACGCTGTTCCAAGATCCGAATCCGGGTACTCAGGTGCAAGATCTTGATTTGGATACCGAGGCAAGGAACCATATCCGAATACACAGTTCCAAGATCCGGTTCCTCGGTTCCAAGATCCGGATACCAGGTCTAAAATATGTATTTGGTTCTGGTTCTAGGATCCGGATCCAGATCCTTGGTTTTGAAGATTCGTATCCGGGTACTCGGTTGCAAAATTTAGATCCAGATCCCCGATTCCAAGGTCCGATAACGTTCTCAATATCTGGATCCTTGCAGCAGGTCCAGAATCTGGATCCAAATACCCAATTCCAAGACCCGGATCTAGGTCCTCGGTTTAAAGATCCAAATCCGGATACTCAGGTGCAAGATCCGGATTCGGATCCTCGCTTCTATGATCTAAATGTGGGTACCAGCTCAAGAATCCGGGTCCGAATGAATATCCAGTTCCAAAATCCGGATCCTCGGTTCCAAGATCCGCTTCCAGATACCCAGTCCCGAATATGGATTTGGTTATTGATTTTAGGATCCGGATCCAGATCCTTAGTTCGAAGATATGAACCCGGTTTCGGGCACCCGGTTCCAAGATATGAATCTTGATTCTCGGTTTCAGAATCCAAATTTAGGCACTCAGGTATAAGGGTCGGATCGTCGGCTCCAAGATCCGAATTCGGGTACTCAGGTGCAAGATCCGGATCCGAATATCCAGTTCCAAGATCCGGATCGGGTACGTAGTTCTAACATTATCTAGAACGGATCCGTATTCATGTTTCCATCCCTATTCTGGAGTACATCTACAAGGGTACTTCGGCGATCAACCATTAGATTGGAGTAGCTAGGCTAGCCTTGACCTAACTTTTTAATCAATAGGTACCTTAACTTTAGGGTATCAGGGACGTATTTAGGTGGATTCGGACGCCCCAAGTTCAGAGTTGTATGAAGAATTAGTATAATTTTAGACGTAATTATATATTGGATATACGTTCTATACTCAGATAAACCTTGAACTTCCGAACCCCCACCAAAAGCCAACTTTCAGTTAGATGTCTGATGGGACTGAGCGGACGTAGATCAGTTAGTAAAGCGTTGGCTTAGCAGACGGAAGGCCTGGGAACGATCTCAGCGGCAGCCCTTCCTGATGAGATTTCTTTCAATGATTTTCTTTAGTCACACCAGGCAAATGCCAGGATGATACCCCAAAGCTAGGCCCTACCAACATCCTCTCTTCCAGTTTATCCCGGCCTGATAATGACAAGGGACCATTCTAGTTTTGACAATTCGATTTCGGAAACTGCTTGCTATCACCGGATTCAGTACCCATAGAAACCGAGAAAAACAAGTTTGTAGCTGCAGACCGTAAACAGGGCCGGAGAGAAAGGGGTTCAAAGTTCGAATACAGGACGCAGAAAGTGCCTATAAGCACCATGTAATTTTGAAACGAGTGGAGGAATTGAGATCAAATGTGAGGTATGAGTAACGTGTGTAGTCCCTCCGAAATAGAAAATTGGGAGAAAAATCATGATATCAGTGTATGAGGAATGAACGTTGTGGTTGAAACCACTGAAGTTTTAAGGTTATCCCTAGATTTAAATGTTGTGGTACTTCAATTTAAAGAGTTTTTCTGTTTAAATATGAAACATAAAAGAGCACTACGTTAAAATTAAACAAGCAAGATAAATCAATTGTAGAATGTCAACAGTATCAAGAACGACAAAGCCCTCGAATATTTGTCGTCAAAGTACCTAAGCGAACACAGAAAGCAGAGCAGTTGTTTGAAGACGTGATAGACGTGAAGATAGATTTGAAATATATAGAGTGAAATGTTTCTCTCATATTGTGCAATGGGTAAACACAATTAAAAAAGATTAGATAAGCACACTATATATCTGGTGTAGTGAAAAGTAATCCATTATTTTGCCAATAGATGGCTTCAGTGATCTGTATCTCGCGTTGTATAAGTCCCATCGGGTTCAACGAGATGGCGTTCAAACGATGAGATTGCGTACTACAAACACTGTTCAGATAGTTGTGATGAGTTGACTCAGTGTTGTGTGAGCGCGCGTCAAAATGGACACTAGCAAAGATAAAATACGCTATATTTTACAGTTTTTCTTCGATAAAGGCGAAAACGCAAGCCAGGCGGCTGTAAATGTGAATAGTGTTTATGATCCTGATACTGTAACAGCCAATCACGCGCAATTTTGGTTTCGTCGATTCCGTTCCGGTAATTTTGACGTCAAAGATGTACCACGCACTGGAAGGCCACGTGTCGAACATGTCGATAAAATCATGGACATTGTCGCGTCCGACCGTCATGTAAGCACTGTTTCGATTGCCCAAGAGCTAAACATTGCACAAAAAA
>JAGDQP010022066.1:0-18461 GCA_022664845.1 Lepisma saccharinum
CCGCCTTTATATATATATATATATATATATATATATATAAAGGCGGTAAATATCTTCGCTGAGTTCCTTTCACCTTCAGACAGTGATACTTCTCTAAATTTAATGCTTTAAACTTCCCAGGTTTTTTGCAAGTTTTCTGGTCGAGGTACAACACATTTCTTGAGTTTCTGGATAGCATTGAATGTCGAACTATCGTGCCATGTCAATATCAATCTATGTTTACTCAGGACAGCCAGCCATGATCGATATTCGCGTTACTGGCTCGGTATTGGCAATATATCCTCCTATATTCTTGTGCTGATAGGGGTATTAGGACAAGAACTCTGACCACTTGTTTCCTTGCCCTTGTTTCCTTGCCCTTGTTTCCGGAAGAGTGTTGGTAAAAGAACGTCATCCCTGATACAGGCGACGGGTATAGGTCAAAATTACCTGTATTGCCCTTAATGTAGATTAAGATGGGTTTTAAGAAATTTAATATGAAACTTCATTTTCTTCATGTGCTTCACACTACTTATAGAGGAGGCGTGGTTCTATCCATGGTCGAGAAACTTATAGGAAGCACACCAGTTCAACTTTCCAAAGAAATACTAATGAACTGATAAAACTACTTCAATGCAGCAGTATTTAAATCGATCTGTGTTGAACCACCAAATCTAAACTAACATACGATTTAGATTCTACACTATGAGAAGAATTGAGTAGAATGTTCTTATCTGTTCACCGAGAAACATTTTATTTAGAAATGAGATTTAAAAAAAAAGCACATTCTTATTTATTTAAAATAAAAACATTCAGGCTTAAAAACTAGATAATTGATCTCATTTCCAAACCAGAATGTTCTCATTTTCAATTAAATGAGGTTCTTAATATCTCATTTCTAAAAAAAAAAATATCGGTGCACAAATAAAAAAATTCTCCCAATTTTTAATAAACCGTTTTCATACCGTGCATGATTATGGCTTCTTGAACTTTTCTATTTCATTATACTTGTCTTTGCTTCGCACTAAACGAACATTTGTTAATATTATATTGGTCTTATAATACATTTTAAGTCTGAAAGTGTTTGTTTGAACATCATTTTACTCGCAAAAGTTTGGGTCAGTGATTTAAAATAGATGCTATTTTCTATACCATTCTCTGCCTTCCCGTCTGAAAATAATAAACTCGATACTACTTTTGTATCTGTTCATTTATTTTTTAAACGATTTTTTTTTATAGATTTGGCCTAATTTCTACTGCAAGTAAGTCCAAGAAAGCCCATTAAAGCTTAGGGCAGGCTCAGTGACACATTACTGAAGGGTCTATACAAAGGAAATGCCATGAAGAAAACCTTTACAAAATTGCACGTTCATATTGGAGGTTTATGTGAAGAAAACAGTCAATATCCGAGCGGAATATGTCCAAATTTCACAGAAGTACATAAAGTACAAAAATACCAAGCCGCAATGTTTTAGTGACATTGGATTGAAAACGCTTGCGTAAATGATCGCTGAGCTAAAACTCTGAAGTCAGTTTCTACGTACCGTGTGTAAGAGAGTGTTTTTTTACAGGCTGCTTTAAAACAGCACCCACAAACCTACCTCACGAGATTCCTGACATGATAATAAAAAAAAAAACAGTTTACATCAATGCTTCGTTCCGGAGCTGTAGGATGCCGAAAGTATTAGAAAATGAACTTTACAGCTTGATATTTCCAATTCCATTAACAGTAGAGCGGATACGGCATGGTACCTGCTCTATTTAAAAATACGTATTCCAAAATTGTTCAATACATGCGCCAAGAATTCACCAAAGGAAGTAAATGATTCGCAGAAATTACCTGAAGTAAAGATGGGGTCCGCAATAAGCATGAATGGGACAATCTTCAATCAAATAATAATAATTCGTTTGCGACAAGTCGATATCTCAAACGGATTTCCTTTACGGAACTATTTTTATTTTAATGCATAACAAAAAGGGGGAAATTATGTACACTTCAACGAACGTTTGTTGTACTTTTTATTAGTAAGAGAAACTGTCACTGCCCTGTAAGATATCAGAGATAACGTGTACCATCTGTACTTAACGGAAAGTCGTCTTATTATGCTTATTTCGACCCATATTTAGTTCAGAGAATGTTTAAGAATACCCTCTTTGGGGGAATCCCTTGCGCGATTATTGTACAATTTGCGTTTTTGGGTTGAGCATGTTTGAAGGTACAATGCTACCTTAGTTAATGGTATTGAAAATATCAAACTGTAAATTTCATTTTCCCACACTTTCGATAGCCTAGAGCGCCGAAACGAAACTTTTGTGCACCCTGAATGGTCCATACGTTTTTCCATTCCATACAATCAAATTGTCCATATGAGACATGGCTCTTATAACATGTCAGCAAGTTGGGTCCCAAAACAACTCCGTGATGAGCACAAACGCAATCGTTTCCCATGTGTCAACACTTTCCTTACTCGTGTGTTATTTTAAATAGAGCAAAAAGCTATATGTTTAGTTTTAGTCAAGCATAAAAATAACTTTTCTTTATTTTAAACAAGAATAAAAAAATCCATTTTAATTTGGAAAAAAGTCTAGAGAAGAATTTCGTAAAAAGGGGGACAGAAGGTGTGTATTCATGCTTTAGCTATATGTTTACGCTATAATCTATACATCTATTACATTAGCTTGTCGGGAAACAAAAAAGAAGAAGAAGAAAGAAGACATAAAAGTTATAAAAATGAATTGTATGGGCGGTAACAGCACTATGGAGAAAGAAGACATAAGGACATTATCAAACTCATTCTTTTCTGCAGTCAATAGATAAGGTTGTATACTCAAACTTAATTATTGTAGCTTGGATGGCGTTTTCACTTTAAAATTATCCCTTCTAGATGTCGCACTAATCGATTTGTACTGAACGCCGTAATACATTATATATATTCTCAGATATATCATGTCATTGAACGTATTATCTTCCCTGATCGAAGAGACATGACATTCTAAAAGAAAATAGCTTATCATATCCGTATCTTATCTTTTAATACAATCCGGGAATGAAAAACCGGAACAGTCTTTGAATTATACTAGTTAATAAACAATAACCAGAAATCGTACATCTGTGGACAATACATTGAAACTCTTCATATATAATTTATTATCTAAACGTTAATGTTTATTTTCTGAATTGTCTTTAGTTCTAAATTTTATACTTTTATAGTAAATACGGAGGTTTAAATGCACTTTACAAAAATGTAATCAATAAGAAAAGAATTAAAAGTTATTATAAATTAAAAAAGATTTAACAAAATTAAATAAATATAATTTAGCAATAATTAAAAAAATTATATCATTTGTCTATACATATCAAATCTCTGAGGACGTCAGTCTTTCCAGTGGCTTTAACGCATTTCCCGTTGGTGTAGAAAGATCAATTTCGCATGAATATTAGTGGACAGGTTTGAATTATTTCAAATTATGTTTCTTGCCCTATGCTTAATTCTCTTATGACTGTATAAAGTTGTAAAGATGGCTGATGTGAATGAAAATGTTCAAGAATCTCAGAAGCTTAACAAAGAAACAGTGCATTAATTATAAAAGTCATTGAAATAAGCAAACCCTGACAATGTAAATGTAACTGAAAATGTAAATGTAACTGACAATGTAAATGTAACTGACAGTGCAAATGTAACTGACAGTGCAAATGTAACTGACAATGTAAATGTAACTGACAGTGCAAATGTAACTGACAATGTAAATGTAACTGACAATGTAAATGTAACTGACAATGTGAATGTAACTGACAATGTAAGTGCAACTGACAATGTAAATGTAACTGACAATGTCATTGTAACTGACAGTGTAAGTGTAACTGACAATGTAAGTGCAACTGACAATGTAAATGTAACTGACAATGTCATTGTAACTGACAGTGTAAATGTAACTGACAATGTAAGTGTAACTGACAATGTCAATGTAACTGACAGTGTAAATGTAACTGACAATGTAAATGTAACTGGTAATGTAAATGAAACACTGACAATATAATGTGAATAAACTGTAAAAAAATGTACATAAAAATTACCTCTTAATTTTATATTTTCCGTTATATATGTTAATCATTAACAGTATAATTAGTAAGAATAATTATGGTTGATCTTGAACCAACAAATTAGGAGTGAAACAGATTTTTTTTATCTATTCTATCATTTCTGAAAATTCTGTAATTTGGCTAAAAAAAAGTCGTAACTTTTGAACCTCTTCACTGATGTTGACGTGCAACACACAGTTTGAAAGGTATTGAAGCCTAGATTACGATTCAGCAAGTTTAGGCAGCCTATATGGTCTGGGGTCAGTGCTATCATCAGAAATGTGGAATTTTGATATTTTTTTGCGCCCCTCTAGAGGTCCCAGGAAGGTCCTACTGATAATTTTTCTTGTGTGTGTCTTAGTATCGCAAAGAGCTTTCAAATGCAAGCTCAAGTATCAAAATTGGGCTTATAAGTCGCTAGATCCAAAACTCGCTAACAGACTCATTGTGAGCGTCACTCGAAGGACTACCGTTCTTCATGATGATATTTTTTAAAATGAAATATTACGTTCTTTTTTTTATAAATGATTTATGATTAGATGTAAATTGAGTAATAATTAATAAATATATTTGCGAATGCTTTGTTATATAATAACGGAATTATGATCAAATAAAGTTTTCAAAAAATTAGTTTTCATTAATTATAACCATAAATCAATTTATTGTATTAAAATGTAATTACAAAAAAAATCGGTTTCATCGTCAGGCGATAAATTTATAGATGCATGTGTCTTCTCGCAAAGCCTCAACTACTTGAATGATTTTAACAAATGTGGTGTCGTTGGATCGCCTTGATCCATACTGTGTCCTAGGCTATATGAAACTATGAAATAATAAATCCAACATGGCCGACATCAACAATATGGTTTATTTTTACCTGCTATGTTGTTCTGCCGGAGCTCATTTTCACTTCTCATTATTTCCATGCGCTCCTCTACACAGTTGCGAGATCATGTATCAGGTTAAGTCATTTTGAATCTCTGTATTATGTTACAAACGCAATTACGGGCCAGGGCTAATTTTGCTCCCGAGTAATAAACATTTATTTCAGTGTATAATTTCTTGAACGCTATGCACTAATGGGTTAATCTATGTGCTTATTACAGATTTAACTCAAGATTTAAGCATGTTTCTTCGCATTTATTATTTTATTGGTTTACTATTTCATCACTTCATATAGCCTAGAACATAGTATGATTAAAGGTAAATCCAACGACACCTCATTTGTTAAAATCACTCAAGTAGTTTAGGCTCTACGAGGTAACAAACTTACAGACATACAGAGCCTGTGAAAATCCGCCATGTTGTTTATTTCCGCCATATTGGATTTATGAATAAAGTTACAGTGGTAGACTTTGTTTCTTCGTTTTCAGCACATATTTTTCATCCAAAAACCATTGCCAGAAATTCTATTGCAGTTTGTTCTAGGTTCACCTAAAAACTTAGCTAAATTGACTGGACTAATAGCAAACTAACAACTTCAGTTGAGAAGCCTCGCTCTGCTCTCTCTCTCTCTCTTTATTTATTTATTTCTCTTTCTTTTTCTCTTTCTTTTTTCTTTCTTTCTTTCTTTCTTTCTTTCTTTCTTTCTTTCTTTCTTTCTTTCTTTCTTTCTTTCTCTCTCTTTCTTTATCTTTCTTTTTTCTTTCTTTCTTTATCTCTCTCTCTCTCTCTCTCTCTCTCTCTCTGTATATATATCAGGAACGAACACACACATAACAAACATACACACATATTCTACTGTTTTCCAATTTCTCTTCTTTTGATGTTAGATTTGTGAAAAACAACATTGCATAATACTTCTATCTTTCTCTTTTCATTTAGTCATTTATTCTAATCAAATTCTAGCTTTCACTCACTTTACTTCACTGGGGCATTGCCCCCAAGCCCCCGTGAGGGTTACACCCCCATAGGGGAGGTTTGCCACATTTATTGTAACCTACTCTTGGTCATAAACTTTCATACTAAATTTCGTTTCTCTAGCTTCAGTGGTTTGAAAAATGGTTTTGGGGCGGTCATTTTGGTTTAAAGATGGCGACTTTTTAAAAATGTTGTAATATTTTCCTAAACTACTCGTGATGATACACCTTTATGTCAAATTTTGTATGTCTACGTCAAACTGTGTGGCAAATTGTTTTTAGGTCATCCATTTTGGATTCAAGATGGCGTCTTTCGATACATTTTGTAATATTTTCTTAACCTACTAGTGATGATGTACCGTGATACAAAATTTCGCTTCAGTAGACCCAGCGGTTTAGACTATGTATTATATACAAGAATGTTTTTTGGGCGGACATTTTGATCCAAGATGGCGACGATTTTTTTAAAATTTGGGATTTCTCCATTTATCTACTAGTGATGATGTATCCTCATACCAAATTTGGTGTTTCTAGCTCCCATAGTTTGGCCTGGGAATTATGATGAGTGAGTTAGTCAGTCAGTGACGATGGGGCTATATAATATGCGGTTGTCAAAAAATTGAATAAAAAAAACAAGGGGAAAACTTCGGGCAGAATTTTTTTTATATTGAAGAAAATACATTTGATTATAACTTAAAATAAGTCTGACAGCGGAGCAACATAACGTTTTCGTAATAACATATTTTTAAAGATTTAAATTAATAAAAATCAATAACAATTATTGTTTCATTAATAATTTATAACTGATAAATTATTATTTCGTAACTTTTTATTTACATTCTATGTACTTTCAGACATTGATTCCACTTTATATGATTATGATCTGCTTCAATCTAAAGTTTTTATACAACTTTCAACACGTGCGTCGCTTACTGCCTCAGTAACAGGATCGATGCCAATCGAACAAAGGTAGCTTTGCGACTCCTATTCTGGGACAGGTAAAAGGAAATAAACACTTTCATAAGTAATTTCTGACCATTACAGATATACTGTAAGAAACCCAACATGAAAAGATCCCTAACTAGTTACTTTGTTTGGACTTTTGGCCAGCTGTTTTGGAATCGCTGCTCCATGTAAAATAAAGTTTACCCAAGTTTTTACTAGCTGAAACCCCTTACTCATATGCAACTTTACGTAACATCAGTGTCGTGAGGGGTTGCATAAAAAACTAGGCGATTACTGAACATATGGCAATTGAGGATTACATGTACTCAAACACCACGACGGACAGAGGCGTCGGCGGTGGTTGAGTGTAACGCTCGCTGCCTTGTAATCAAGAGATCCCGGGTTCGATTCCCGGTGGGGTCACAAGGTGTTCGGAGCCCACGTTAAACTATTGGTCCCGTCCTTAGTAACTTACAAGCTCGTTTAGGACGTTAATAACAATTCAATCAACCACCGACAGAATTATGAAATAAATATAACCTCAAGTTCTCTTTTGTAAAATATTTCAGAAATACTTAAACCTGAAGGTGTAGTCTACATATTCGCTTCTATTTTGAAGTATACTAAAAAAAATGTACTACAGGTTGACAATCGAAAATCCGGGAATCAATATTCCGGTTGCATCCGGAATAAATCCGGCAATACGCATTTTTAAATTTACCGCATTGGCGTGTTTTGACAGTGCTCCCACTATATAATAATGCATTCGTTGGATTTTTTTCAACATATTGGCGTTTACCAGGTCTTTTTTTTTGTTTGTTTGTTTGTTTGCTTGCTTGTAAGAATGAAAGATCTTTTAAAATGAATGTTAATTATTTTTTAAAAAATTAATTAGCTAGGGAAAACCCCAAAAGCACCAAATTTGTTTTTAATTTAGGCTTCAATTTTCTAGCTTTAAAGCAATTTACAGGTAGGTCTTTTCTATTAAGTATATGCATTAAAACAAATCCGGAATTTTCGAAAATCCGGCAGTCCTCAGCCACCGAGGTTGTTGGATTCTTTATTGTCGACATATGCTTCTTCAATGCTTTCCACGTGTATACTCACATTATATTAGTTACTGTCTTTTCAACAAATCCTTGATTTCTAACTTCGAGATTTTTTCACAATAGTTCTTCTCTTTTCTACAACTTATGGTAACCGAAATTTGTATAACATTTGGTCAAGATGTATAAATTTGCGAGTTGCAGAGGAACGTATGACACTTCTGTTTCTGGCATCTTTGAAAAAAAACACTTTTTTTTATTATATGTAGCAAACGTTAGCGCATTTTACGTAAAATCCTTGCTGTATATATTTGGCAACGTTCCCATCGGGAAGATTGGAGCATAATGCGGTAGACGTTTCTTACTTGTTTCAAGAATAAAAAGGACGTGAATATATGAATATCTTTCTCTAAAACATTTGGCGTTGTTTCTTGTTCATATACATATATATATATACTGTATATGTACGTTGTACGTACACCAATAACATTATTCCAAACATGATTTTTTTTCTGTTTATTTATTCATTTTCTTATCGTTTAGTATTTGATTCATATTTTTTTTTTCTTAATTTATTTTTAGATATAATTCATATGCGTCGGTTTGTTACTGTATCAGCATTGATCTGTTTATTAATCTTATTTGATTTGATTTATCGCAGTAGACTTAATCAAATGAGAATCTAAAAATTATTATTATTATTTATAAAAATAATAATTGATAATTATAATGCAGTATAGATATTTTGACATTTGCAAACATTTGGAGATATTTTCAAATATTAACAAATATTTCCAACACTAGTGATGTACTGGAAATATCTCTACGGGAGATCTAATTGTAAGTTTCAAAAAAAAATGTAGGGTATTTTGTTGTAATTTGGCAGCTACGTTAGCTGGTTGTTACTTCTCCAATATTACCAAAGCAACTTACTAGTTCATCGCCTAAAATTCGAAAACTACGGAAACAGAGCATTAAAAACGGACCTTTTTTTTTTTACAAAAAAAAATGAATGCAAATTTGATTTATACTATTTAGAATAATATGATTATAGAAGAATTACTCGTAAGGAATAACAACTTGAAAGTTAAAATTAGAAAATGGGGTTCATTTTTTTGTTTCCTTGGAAACATAACACTAGGGACTCATTTAACCAAAATTGATGGGACCAAGGTTGATTTGGTTAAACTGGAAACAGAGTGATTTACGTGCTGTAGTTTAGTGCTGTGCTACAGGACAACTTTATTTGTAAGTTAACTAAACCAAAGTTATAGGTAATTACAAGTTACAGATGCTTATCAGAATAATGGAAACACCTGAACGAAAGTGCAACTTACCAGATTAATATGGTGTCGGGCCACCTTTCGCCTTCAGAACAGCCTTGATGCGACGTGGGATGGAGGCATAGAGGTCGTGAATGGTAGCAAGTGGAATATTACACCATTCCTCGTGCAGGGCATCGGCCAGTTCTGTGAGAGAGGATGGAGGTGGAAATCGTCGCCGGAGTCGTGTTTCCAAGATGGACCACAGATGTTCAATTATGTTGAGATCTAGGGATTGGGCGGGCCAGTGGAGGTGTTGAACTTCATCCCGATGATCCTCAAACCACGCTGCAACAACTCCAGCTGTTTGAATGGGTGCATTATCATCCTGGAATATGGCGTCATTGTCCGGGAACAACATCCGGACCATAGGATGCAAGTGGTCTCCTAAAATTGCGACATAATCGTTGGCAGTGATGCGTCCGCGAAGTGTGACCACAGGACCCAATGAAAACCATGATATTGCGGCCCACAGCATCACCGTGCCGCCGCCATGTTTCACAGTTGGGCGGAGACACTGCAGATCATACGCTTCTTTGGGCGTTCTCCACACATAAACACGGCCCGTGGTTTGGAATAGGGTGAATGGTGACTCATCCGACCATACCACACGTTTCCAGTCGTCAACGGTCCAAGTTGCATGGTCGCGGCACCTGAGAGGTTTGGCCCGTGCAACACGACCCCGTAAGTTCATGTCATGTAATTCGCGGCGGACTGTGATTGTCGAAACAGGTTGGGGGAGGTGCTGATTGAGTTCCTCCGTCACTTGCGCCGCAGTGGCACGACGGTTCCGCGTGACAATGCGCTTTAATACCCGGCGTGCCCTGTCACTGATGCTTTTCTTCCGCCCACTGTTCCGCTTCCCCGATGTGGTTTTCCCGTGTGTTGTGTAGGCCGTCATCACCTTCGACACTGTCCCTGGCGACACATCTAACACACTAGCCACTGCCGTCACACTCACTCCAAATAACCGCGCACCAACAATTTGCCCTCTTTGAAACTCTGAGAGGTCTCCCATTTTACACTACCTCCGTCTGCTGCAGCCACTGCACACTCCTGTTCCACGACGCCTGACGTAGTATGGAGACCGACCTAACACACCACCACCAGCATTCCGGCGCTGCGGTCGCCAAGACACCACTGCCAACCCATATATCTGACGTGTTGCCAACTACAGGTGTTTCCATTATTCTGATAAGCGTCTGTATGTGTATTATAATTAATGTAATGTATTTTTACTGAACATTGGAAGGAATTTCTAAATAATTCAGTCACAATTAAGAGTATAAATTAATCAATCAACTGTAGCATCTGCGAACTGTTAAAATAAAACTTTTATTTTTTCACTGTGTACGGATTCAGTTAATCCAGAAATTTGGTTAATCGCGATTCGTTCAATCGGAACTCTAATGTACTTAATTCTCAAACATTATTATAGATAAAATAATTTTGGTCATCCTTACTCTTTGGGGGCTACACAGTAACTCTTTGAAGTCATTTTTATCCCCTAGCTCCCTAACGATAGTTAAGATTAAAGAGTGTTTGCACTAAATATGTTTTTGATTTAAGTAATGTTTCCAAGACAACAAAACTCTGCCCCATCTTTTATTTTCAAGTTCTTTTCCCTTAATTGCACGCACTGTTATATTTGTTATTGAAATTAATTTTTGTATTTACATGTTGATAATTTACTTGTTTTAATATTCCACATCCGTATTATTTGAGTTAGAGTCATTGGACCAAGTTGCTTGCAAAATGCTTGGTCAAGTAATAATTTGGTGTCGCCGGTAGGAGAGGGTGACCCTCAGTGCCTCATAATCAAGGGGTTCCTGGATTGACACCGGTAGGAACACAAGTGCTTCGTAGCCCAATTTAAACCATACGTCCTGTCCATAAGATAACATGTCTATTCTTTTAATGACGATGGTAAACTACCATAAGTTTGTGTTGCCAAGAAACCTTTCGGTCACAAACCAGCATCCGGGCGGAATAATCATTGTCATCACCAACGAGAAAAAAGTCGTCAAACCGTTAAAAATATCAAACTATTGTTGCTATAAGGTTTGTTTTATTTTTAATGATTGCTCCTGAGAAACAAAAATTTACCCCACTTTTGATTTCAAGTTTTTAAGTTGTGCTTGCATAAATATATTTGTAGTACAACACTGACTTTTTAAAATATATTTCGATTCTACATATGCACTAATGATGTAAATTGTAGGCCAATAGTAATGCTCGCTGACTTGTATTGAAGGGGCCCCGGGTTTGATTCCCGGTGGGGACACAAGTGGTTCGGAGTTCAACTTAAACTGTAGTCCCGTCCTTATGACATCATCTTCTGATGAAAAGCAATGGCAACCCACCATCGGTTCACCTTGCCCATGAACCTTCTGGTCAGGACCTGCCTTCGGGCAAAACATGCATCATCATCATTATCACATGTTCACTTAGTTGAAGTTCTTGTTTTTAGTCAATTGGCAATACACGACAGTACGGAAACTTCCTGTATGTGGAGAGAGAGAGAGAGAGAGAGAGAGGAAAATTCAAGATTCTTTTCTCCTGAGGTCACCTTTTCTGGAGTCGTGCATTATTCTGTTACCAATTCCAAAGTAATGGTAGCTTTCTTATGTGTTTGGCAACACTGAAACATTGATAACTGCAGAAGCTGAAGAGTTGCTTCGCTCTCTTCTTCTTCAGCTCACTCTTTTTCTTGCTTCCAAGAACACGATAACGGCACGGATTCGCTAACTGCAAGAGTTTTCCCTGTCACTTATATGTCTCCCAGCTTTTAATGGCTTCCAAAATTAGGTATAAGATGAACCCCCACGAAATGGAGTGAAAAAAGAAAGGAAGAAAAAGAAAAGACTTGGAGAGATTTGGAAAGAACGTGAGCAAAGAGAAGATGATAAGGCCAGTTAGAGTTCCTGGTGAAATTCACCATATTTTCATTCCAATCGCAGGCGACACGTAATAAAAATGGAATGTGTGTTGTCGGAGTAAGTTTCCACACACACACACACTTATTTTTCTTTTCTTTTTTTACTAGTGTTCCCTTAGAGTGTACTAGAGGTAAAATTTCGTTTCTTATTTAGAATTTTATTTGATGAAATAAATTAAGAAGGAAAACATTCAATACGGTCGGTGTTATTGAGCTGAGCGAGCTTACAGTTGTTGTTGGTCGTGTTAGAGGTGCAGCGCCATCACAGCAAGCTGATTTGCGTTGGAACTTCCTGCAAAGTGAGGACCTTTCTGCAAAGTGAGGAACTTCCTGCAAAGTGACTAACAGAGGAGCTTCTCCATGTTTAGAACTGAAAAATTAGAAACAAACTCAAGGCATGACTGATCTCCGATTTCTGTAGCAGGACATAATTTACTAATAATTTATCATCACTGTAAAATTTAAAATCTGTGGTTATCACAACTTTGGATTTGTTAGACGTTAAAAATGTCAATCGGTCTGTAAGTCTATAACTATGGGAGTGGTTTTACTTAAACTTTTAGGGAGATTATGAATGAAACATAAAGTTTGAAACTTATTTCTTTTGTGTTTAAAGCACAGCCAATCAAAATGCTTCCTCTGTGATGTTCTTTACTAGACAGTTTACAAATCTGTTAATAACAATTCAACATTTCTTGTATTGGCCTCCTGGTTGTAAGCACCATCAGCCAATCAAAGTGCTTCCTGTATGGTGTTTGTGATTGATCAGTTTAAAAATCTTTCAATAACAATTAACCATTTCTTGCTCCTCTTTGGCCATTCTAACCAGTGATACATTTCAGCCATAGCGGTCCCTAGTGGCACTTGGGTACTTTTCGAAACATATACCCATTTGGATATCTATAGAGATTTTTATACAATGCAAGATGCATTGGAACTTTTTTTCTGTTAAAATACGCTTCTGTTTGTAAGAATATAATCCCTCCTCATGTGTTTCCCTGATTCGTCTCCTTTTTTTGTAAATATTATTCTATTTGCTTGATTTTTGTGGCAATCTACTTTGGTTTCAAGCTAGTTTTTAAAACCAATATTAATATATTACAGTCAAACTTCTCTAAACTGGAATTCACAGTTCTTCGATGTGCTTTATTAACAGAGGCATTCAAGTTATAAGATGATTATGCGTAGGTTATTCGTCCTGTGAGCTGTAAACTATAAATAAGAAATACAAAAGTATTAATAGATACAAGATCTACTTTCATACTTACACTTTTTTTCTGCACAAATGTTTACCGGCATTCATTTATTTGTCGTAGCAGAACTGAAGCGCTTCCGTCCAATTCTCAAAGAAACTTGAACCCTAAATATAACTGTGTTATTCAAATATGGTTACTCTTCCCGAAACTTTCGACAGCATTGTAGAACAGGATTGGCTTTCCTTAAGTCATTACCATTCTCCGTTTAAATTTGAGCCTTATTTAATTCTTTGTTGAGGATCCACCAAGTGTAAAATTCGTTCTCATATTCGACTTCTTCAAGCTGAAGGACTGAACATGGCTGAAATTCAGCGGAAAACGTGCATAATGAAACCAGTTAATCAGTACCGGTTTAGTACTGGAATCGTGTCACAAGTTTAGAGAAGGACGAACGGATGTTCATGACGAGGCTTATCGTTCAAGCGGTAACTTTCTTTTGAAGGAGGTGGGTGAAGACAACGCGTGGGTCACGAACGCTGCGACCAGTGCATGATTGTGGACGTAGACAGCTGGCACAGGTACAAATCTAACTTTTGTATCTATTAATATCTTTGCATTGTCCTTATTAATTTGTTTTACAGCTCATTGCAGGTTGATTTGCAAATAGCCTACGTATATACAAATATCTTTGAGAAATCATTCAACTTAAATGGGTGTGAAATTTAAGAGCTTTTACCGTATGAAATGTTTAATCCTCTTCTCATAACAGAGAACGTCCGTGCTTGGCAGTAATAAAAGGACTGCTTTGTTGTGCATAAACAATAAAAAATATATCCACATATCATTTCTCAGACGGTACAAGAACCAATCAAGGTTTAGTAGACTGTCAGCCAACGGTACCAGTGTTCGATGCTATACACACTTCACGAGGCTGGTCTAAGCCAATGATGTCACCAAAGATGGGCCAGTTTCAACCCAATAGTCCACCATCCATATCCATAAGTTAAATTAAAGAAAGTGTAATTTTGGAATATATAATTTAGGAACGTGTTTGCGTTCGTTTGATCATGTCTGACGTGTTCAAATTCTATCGAAAGTGATTTAATTACAGCTATGTACGAAATATTGTGAGATATTGATGCAAACTGTGTAGGAATTCTTTCCCCAAAGGAAGGAATCATTTATAAATTGACCACGTATACTGCTGACTTTTCAGACAATTAATATTTTTATTTGTAATTTGGTCATCATGTTTTCCACGCCCTTCAACAACCCTGTTACGAGAAAAGTGTAAATTTTTATTCATGATGATACTGCTATACACACATTTAGATTTATGTGTACTCTAAAACATGGAACGGGACTAGATATCTTAATAACAATGAGTGTGCGAATTAGCGGGGGATGCCCGGGATTCCCCCCCCCTGGCGAAGGAGTTTCCCACCCTCACAAATTTATTTTTCGTTCCTAGCCAGGGATACATTTCTGCCCCCCTATAGAAGATGTTTCGATCAAGATTAGGTAGAAAAATCGGAACATTTTTATTTAGCAGAAGTTGAATCTATCTTCATGGAAGCGACAACGGTGTTATAAACTTTTGCTAGCAGCTACGAAGCCTATTTGGAAGCCACTTCCTTTGGGATGTTTCTGAAGCTCAATGTAAATGATTTAGTATGATTGGTTTGATTTAGAAGCCCCCATTTGGGAAATGGGACTGCATGTCTTCCTTCCTTCCTCTGTCTCTTCTCTTCCTCCACTGAAATCAAAGTACACTTAAAGTTCAAAACATGTCCAAGAACATTTCACAACATCTTCCAGTTTTACCACATTTTTAGTGCATAATATGTAAATGTTTCGTGAAATTAATATGAACTACGCCACATTTTTAGTGCATATTATATAAACTTCCGGTATACTAATACACAATTTATGCACAAAAACTTCACTTAATAGTAGCAAATGCACTCAAAATGATCTCAAAAGAGATGTAGATAATGTGAACTACAGTAAATATGAACTTAATGTGTATAAAATGCGCACCGTGCGCCAGAAGTCAATAAAAAAACACATTATGCACACTGAAAACACATATTTTTTCAGTAGGTTCACATAAAGTTCACATGCGTTCACTTAAAGTTCATTCTTGGTGAAGTTTTTGTGTGCTTTTTGTGCCTTCGGTAGCGCGCTCGAGTTTATTGCGAGCAGTCCCGGGTTCGGTTCCCGGTAAGGGCTCAAAATTTCGATGTTGACCCAGCATCGCGAGGACAATATTGGGGAGTTGCTGTGAATAAAAGACAGTAGCGATCACAGTTGAGAGCTTCGGCTCTCCTCTCCCAAGACGTTTGGTCAGCGTGGAAGCAATAGACCAACTCCTCCCTCCGGGAAGAGGTCTCATCCAGTAGTGTGATTTATATATGTTGCCTGTTGAAATCCGTTCTTATGTTTTATCCCCCCTTGGCTGAAAAGTTTAATTCACACACTAATAATAATAATATTAATAATATAAAGAATCCATCAAAGGAATTGGATCACTTTACCTGTGAATAAAGCTGAAACAATATCTGAAAATGATGTACAGCAATAACTGCTCTTCTGTAATAGAGATTACAATTTGTATGATATTGTATGACTGCTTGTTATTAAGGTGGTAACTGCTTTGCTATAAAAAGCCAATTTCCTTTAATTTCAAGAGAATATATATTACAACAGTTACAATAATGTTTTTACAACAATTGTAATTGCTATCATATAAATAACCTTCTCTCAATTGTTCCATTCCACTTCTGAAGGTTTTTATAGAATTTACTCATCCGGACATTTGAAAATAAAAATAGATTATTGTGAAGAACTTTAGAACAAGGATTGCAGATAAATAACATAATTGTTTATCTTTCTCATGGTCTGAAGAATACTTTATGTGAAAGACTTCTTTCTGCAACTTTGTAGCCATTTTTTAGTTATACTCACGAAAGAAATAAATGTGTCGTTTTTCAAGTGAATATTTCTAAAATGATATTTCACTGGTGATATTGTCTCTTATGGTGAGAAATATAATTAACCTGTTATAATCAAGGTGTTTAATGTGCAAGTAAGTGCGTTTACAGATTTTTAATTTCATGATCATCAATAGATGGCAGAGGAGTTCAAATAATATTAAATGTTTACAAAATAATGTCTTTACAGTTTCACGTTCTTTCTACGTTATAAAATAATTTGTATTTTAATATTATTGGAAAGAATTTGAGGAATAAAAGTAGAATAATAACTAATTTTATTGTTAATCTTAACTCGTATTGTAAGTTAGAGGACAATTTAATGTGTTTTAAATTTAAAATAATATTCAATATCATATTTACATATACATTTCATTTACATAAGCACTCGATAAAATTTATGGTGAGGCATATATGTATAAGATAAGTGCCTCTTACTCTCAATGGGAATATTGTGAGTGATATTGGCACTTTCGAAGTGACTAGAGGCGTAATGCTAGAAAACTACTGGACACAGGACCCTCGTCGTGGAAGTCGTGACTCCGCAGATTCGAGTCCTGCTAACTAACCATCCATGACTCCTCAGTTTCATCAGATAAATGATGGGGTACTACCAAGACCAGAGCCCTAGCAATATTTTCCAGGTCTTTTTCCCAAGAAGAATGCTTGCCAATGGATGTCACCCCCTCAGACCTATAACGGATTTGGTCAATTAATTTCTGTACACTACTTAATATTAGCAATTCTCAACAGATAAAAATAATTGACAATCCAATATTTTCTTCTGTTTGTTTTACAGTGCTACTTTTGAAACTGTGAGAAATAATAGGAATACATAGAGATTCAAATGTGCAAATTTTCTTGGTTTGGAGAAACTTTTGGACTTGGTCGATAGATGTCGCTAGGCACAATTGCTTATTTCCTTGACGGTCTCAGTATACATTTAAGCTCTGTGATTGGAACGGCTTCTCACGCACGGGCCTAGACTCGCGTGAGTTAGTAAAAGTAGTGTTGTAAATTACCGGTATCTTTAAGCGAAGAAGGCACAGTGTAGACTGACATCTATCGGTGAATTTCTTAATCTTGTCCAACACAGACAAAATACATTATAGATTCTCATTAAGTAATAGGTCATCCCCGATGTTATGAACTTGAAAGAGAAAATGTTAGGTCCCGACCGTTACCTTTTGGCTCTCTGATCCCGGAAGAGTAATCGCTGAGGGACAACATCGCTCAGCAACGTGTTAGGGCTATACCACAATTGACTTTCCTTTATCCAAATGTAAAATTGGTAGCTAGCATTCCAGTGTATGACTATTTCACATCTACTCCGAAGAAATTCTTTTTTGTTACTATAGTTGGAGACCATCTTTAATCCCCGGATCAAATTTAGAAATCCAACATTTTTTAATTCCTTTCTCTCTTCCTTTTTAACACAATAGAAACATATTTCTAAGAACTTAATCTCAGGGAAGCTTCTATTGCACCGTTTCACAATCTTAGCATTTATTGATTTGGATGGTGGTGGTGTTGCTAGACGAAGAATTGGACGCGAGAGCGAAGAAGAAGGAGTGAGAGACGCCTGTCGAGGCGGAATTGTTTCTGTGCGTTTGAGCAGAATTTTGCTGCTGGCAGAGTGAAAGAAGATAGTGTGCGAGGAGAAAGCGAAATAGAAGAGATTTTGTCCAATGGAACAAAAGATATTTTCTCAAGACAAGAAACATTCTTGAAGATGAAAATCATTCGTATGGTTCTTCTTACAATGTTTCTAGAAACCTCAACGTAGTGTACAGTTCATGAAAATAAAAAGGAAGATTTTTTTTTAAAAAAACTTGTTCCTTCGATGTGTGTATTGATTTTGTGATTCCGGTCCTATTTTTTGATTCACGGTTTATAATGTATTAATTCATATGGGTATATTCAGTGTTCGTTTCTTTTCGTTTGATCTAGAATAGATACAAAACGCATAACAAAAATAGAAAAATTAGTATTAAATCTTTGTGCATTTTCCACAATTCATAATATCTTTATCGTGGTGGTTACAGATCAATTTTAAGAATTCATAATTTCTGTTTATTGGATGATAAAACAAATTTAGAGAA
>JAGDQP010022066.1:18471-30921 GCA_022664845.1 Lepisma saccharinum
GTTTATTGGATGATAAAACAAATTTAGAGAATTCATAATTTCTGTTTTATTAGATGAACATAAATTTCAAGATTTTTTTTCTTTTCTTTTTTCTCCACAATGAAGTCATTTGTATGGTTTGACAGAGAAACTGCAGAGAAAACGTTAGTCAGGATATGGACCAAAATTATTTTGTTTCGTTTTTGAAACATATAAATCACACAGATACCAATATTTTCATTTCTATTTTAAAAGGTCTTTTATCGAACTTATTAAAATCCTAGATTTCGGAATTTCTTTAACAAGGAAAGTATACGATAAACGTGTATATTGAAATAAAAATTTAATCAATGTTACAAACAAAACCTATAGTTGTAACAAGTTGGAGGTGCGATACTACTAACAATCCTTTGATTACATTTTAGGCATGCAAACATTAATTTCAATAACATAGGTTGGCAACACTGATAACTGTAGTAGGGTACTACTTAGCTACTGGAAAATAGTACTTACGTACTAACTGTACCTAGTACTTTAGGTCTTACTGAATGGAAGTAATCAGAACAATTGGTTGAGTTGGCAACGCTGAACTATTGCACCAATCAAGACGGTTCTGGCGGACTCGGAGCTAGAGTCCACATAAGTCCTTTCTAACGACAAATCAATCATCTCTCTACACCTTATAGTTCCTGAGACTTAATTTCTGGTCATGGACAGAAGGACGGACGGACACCGTGGGCGGGATTATAGGATTCCTTTTGCTATAGCTTTTCTATCAAGGGACCTAAAAAGCATCTGAGATGTGAAGAAGAAAAAATTGAAGTAGAATAAAAAAGAACGCGGTTTTCCTGTTTCACCATCCGCATTCTTGATGCTACTTTCCTCAGTGAGTGTGACTACCGAAGTATGTCATCTCTCCAACATGTGACGAGTTTAGACCAAAGTTGTTTGTCTAACTCATTAATAAGAAATAAGTAACATAAAAATATTTATCGCAGTAGGGAGTTTTATTACCAACATTCTTAACGATCCGGCATAAATACTTCTAGACATAGTAAGTGCAGAAAGACAATAAAATGTCGTTGCTGGTGTTATTATGACTAGATATTAGCCAAATCATACACCAAACATTTACTGTAGCAAGGAAGATATCACGAAGTACTTATGACAACATATTAATATTTAGTGCTAGAAGACAGACGACCAAAGTATTCGTGTAAAATAAGAATAATTTTTAACCATCTGTTCTTTTCGATTCCATTAACTTTTTTCAGTGTAGAATACACAAAGCTAACGAAGCTGATTTTACTTGTGTTCCCAATATCAAATATACAAATAAAAGCCAAGTAACTTCCTTGCTTCTACGAAAGGTAGATACCTAGTTTTCCAGGGCTTCGTTCTACCAATTGCTTTCTCTCGTCCTTCTACCAATGCCATGCAATACGAGATGCCGTTTCTTCATCTGATCACTGCTCTCGGTGTGACTTTATGAATGGGAAGAGGAAAAAAGAAGAAACATCGCCGTAACAGCAGGTGCCGCTTGCCTCAATCTAAACTTATCTCCACCTCAATACCAGGCCATGCAGTGCTGCCATCTTGGAGTTTCCAAAAAAGCTCTAACACTCTGTTTCAGGTTAATTTGTTCGGTATTCTCTTCACTGGCATAACTCTTATTAAGATCAATTAAATAGAGAGAGACTTTGACAACAAGCTATCTCAATTTAATTCAAACATTCTTTATTAACGTGGGCGAGATAGAGCTGAAGCTGTTCTACCAACTAACACGTGTCAATATAAACATATAGATAATGTGTATAAATACAAAATGATTAATGAGATATAAAGGCTTACTGAATGGTATAGCAACTTAGTTCTATGTAGTACATGAACGTATGCTATATTACTATCATTCTGCCATATCCCCTTTGGGGGTATTGCCAACCAAATTATCAAGAACATCCCCCGCCCACCCCTCCCCCAACTTTAAATATTTATGGTCAAAAATCGATAGAAACAGTGCCAAACTCCACTTACACTCTCCCAATTTTGACTTTACATCCCCCAAATTGCAACTCCTGGCGGAATCCCTGGATACTATAATCAAGAAGACGTTTACAAAACGAAGCCAAACGTATGTACGTAGTCCTGTTGTTATTAATTATATCATAAAAATAAAAAAGTGGTAGTGGTAAAAAAGAGCCTGAATTTATCTCAATTTTATCTCCGGAGTCAAATATTCACGCAATCTATAAAAACAGATGAGGAGCAACCATATATACTTTACCACTGACCCCACTATAGATGGTAAACTATGATCATACCTAAACTTTTCACGAGTTTCAGTTGTCTACTCTCACCTAATTTTATTTCAGTATTTATATCTAGTGGGTTTAAATTGCTTGTTAAAAGAGTTAGTTAGTTAGTGGCACTTTAAATTCTGTACATTTTGCGGAAATCAACAGAAGTCTGTACACAGACTTGTTTGGTGTTTAACACTATCCTATTTGCCGTACTCCAGCTCGATATTATATCAAGGTTCATGTTGAGCAAATCAGGGTATACGAAAAATTTTATCTGCCAAACATATTATTTGTAATTGTATATCGTCGTCTCAAACTTGATACATAGTAGAATAATTTGCAGGTTTTTCTGAATACAAAATAGAGACTGAAAAAAGTAATGGCCTCAAAACTGATCCTTGCGGAACACCTTTATTTATCTGCAATTCAGCTGATAATGTTTGACCAATTTTAACATGTTGCGTGCGACTAAAAAAGAGGGACAATAAATTATAGTAACGAATCATCTGAAATAAAAATCACACCGACTAACAATATTTCAAAGCCACAAATTCTTTAGACTTTTAAGAGCTTAGATTAAATTATAGATACGAAAATCGAAATGTTTAGAATATAATTATTTATTTATATTTTGAAATAACATCAACATTTTGAAACATATTTATAATTCTTCTAAGGAAGGAGATTCAAAACTCATTTGAAAATACAAGAACAGCGAGTACTTTTCAATGTATAACACAAAAACATAGACATAAAATATAGACTAAACATAGACTAAACATAGACATAAAATATAGACATAAAACATAGACAAAACATAGACATGAAATATAGACAAAGCAAATGCATTGTATCTCCATAGGATTTTAATAGGAGATACGACAATATAATCGTCAGACGTCGATATCATGTTATACATAAAGTGATGAACTCGTTTTAATTTTCTAAATTTTGAAATGTTTGAACTCGTTTGCTTTTAACCCCAAACTGACAAAAATACGAAATGTTTAAAAATCGTATTTAAATTTCATTATTTTGTGTTAAAAAGTGTTGTTAATGTAAATAAAATGTGTTAGTGTATTTTTCTTGGCAATGAATTTTTTGTTTCTTTATTTTAGAATTAGTTTTAAACATCCTTTGCACACATTAAGCTCACCATATGCAATGGTAATTTTATTATTAATTTTCGAATCGTACAGTATGCATATTATTGAAATCACTAAGGTTTTATCTAGCTCACCTGGGATCTCTTCCCTCACTGTTCCCACCCTCTTCCCTCAGTCTTTTATTTTTTTCTGAACTTTTAAATCTGAATATTTATGTGTTGTAATTCTATGGACATAAACTATGTAATTCTATGGCTATGGATATAAACTAATAATTGATAAAGATTTAATGTTCCATATGTTGTTTTATTATTTCGGTGTTGCCAGATTGGGCCCAATATTTAGGACGAGGATTTCTTCGTCTTTCATTTTACGCAGGGCTGCCAACTATCTCAGTGTTGAATCCAGGACACAGTGGAAAATCAAGATATTATAACGGGTTGAGAGTCGAAGCCTTGAATGTATGAATATAAGATATTTGTGACATTAAAACGATATACGAAAAACGAAATTCGGCCGACTTAATATTTGATGCAATTAAATATTAAGTCGGCCTGAGCCAAAGTTACCTAAAGAGGCCTAAACAAAGTTTAATTGAATTCAATGCAATAAAATAAAATATTAACTACATGAATGTATTTTCAATTCGTTAACAAGTTTCAGAATTTTTCGTTTTCCTTTGATACAAGTTTTTATTATCGTTTATGAAACTAACTTATATTAAGATGACCAGTAGTCCCGGATTTTCCGGGACACGCAGTTTTAAAATCTTTTGTTGTGTTTTTTTAAGGTTCAACAAACGTTTCCGGAGAATTTAAATCGGCGAGAGGAAGTAATAATTTCATTGAATATAGCAAATTATAAATGTTAAAACGTTCTAGATTTAGCACCTAGATAGCGGTAGTAGTTCATATTGGAAGTACAGTTTTCTTTTACATTTTCATGGACTTTTTTTTTTATTTTTAACAGTAAAGTAATTTATAGTAATTCAGCTAACGAAAAACTTTATTTGAGTGTGCGGGCTATGACTTTACGGTCCTGTGTCCTGGACTGAGGTGTAGTCACCTTTTATATTGAATAGCAAAATGTAAATTATACCATTCTTATCGTCCAGTACATGCTTTTATTTTGTCTTGGACAGGAGAACGAATTCCTGGTCAGTCCGGGACAGTTGGCAACCCTAATCCTAGTGTATGAGAAGTGTTCAAATTGTGATTTGAAGTGAAAAATTAGAACTAATGAAAAGATCTAATTTCAAGAGCACACTAAAGATACTTTCAAATTGATAATGAAATTCATTTTTTTACAGTGTATACGGATAGTTTCTTTATTTATATCTGATTCATTTTAGCTAACTAATACTCGAATACTTGTTACTGCGGCGATGAACTTGCGAGTTTCATAACATGTATTCTGATATTTAAATGAAATGATTATACGTAGCCTATTACTACGGATTACAAAAAGATCGAACAGATAGGCCTATTTGAAGTTTTGAATTAAGGATAATTAAAATTATTCATCGGTGCTTGCTATAAATATCCGTTATTTGAATATACTTTTTACGGGAAATCATTCTTCAGACAATTATCCAAGACCAGAATAGTATTTACGTACCACCTTACCCTAAATTTGTTCTCCAATACCATCAATTGAGTGTTTTTAGATCAGTTGGTTCAGCGTTGGCTTAGCAATCGATAGGTCCTAAAATCAATCCCAACGACCGCTCATTCTGACTAAGGGTTTTACAGCTTTTTTACTGTCAGTCACACAAAGTAAATGTTAGGATGATACCTTCAGCCTAGACCTCGGCCACTTTCCTTCTAATATTCTCTACCCTGTCGTATCTTGGCCTAAGTCACCATTGTTTGAATTCTCAAAATGTGAACACAAGAATATCAAATCTACGGTTAATACCTGCTGGAATAAAAGTGAATCTTATCAAAATCTTAGCCATTTAAATTGCCGTGACAATGATGGTAAAGCACCCAAATTTTATTCAAACTACTAGTGATTAGAATGTTAGAGATTCACAATAGTAACATTGTAGAAAATCCAACACTTTTTTTAAAAAAAATATATTTTCTTACAGAACTTTCCATAAACTGTTCATTTTTATTGGGATTAAAATTATAAGACGTCTGAAGAAATTGTTGCGACTATAAACAAAATATTGAATACAAGTGGCCTAAAAGATGGCAGAAGCGTTACAAACAGTTGTGCATAGAAAAAACTACTCATAATGCTTGCGGTAAAAGCTACTACTACTTCTTTTATACTTTCGAACAGTCTTTACACATTTTAAACTCGTTATAAATAGATCTTGAATATTTTCTTGAAGGATTGTTGACAAATTTCGTAAAACAATTATAGATAAACGTTCACAACTTCTTTCAGACGGTTTTCTGCAACTCAAAATTAGAATATTGTGTGAGAAGTACCTTGGACTAAATAATAAGGTAGACTTATACCGCTTACCTATTTTCGTCTGCGCTAAAACTGACGGGTTTTTGCTTAAGAGCAAGTGATTTTCAATCCTGCTGTTTGGTGGCTCTGGTGGCTACTAGTGGAAAGAGCCAGCGACCGAAGATAGTCGCCAGAGTCACCTAGCGGCAGAATTCAAAATCACGTACTCCTTAGCGCAAACGAAAAAAGGAAGGCGGGATAAGGCTACCTTATTATTTACTATATGGCACTACTTCAACCATTTGTGGAGACTCCTAATTAAAATGCTTCTATGTTCGATAAAAACAGAACCAGATTTTCAGCACTGACATCGTTGCTGTCGCAAGAAGATGAAATTATACTTAATACAAAAGCACTCTCTATCGACCTTCTACCCTATTATGTTTGTTCTCTTAATTATCTAGTTTGCAAATAGATGTGACTAGCTGCAAACGTTAAAACAACATTAATTTCTGCTATGAAGCTGAACATCCGTAGACATTACGAATATAAACTAGATTGATTTATGAAAATAATGGAACGTTTCTAATAAAATCTAATGAAACTTTCGTATCTTTCCTGTTGTTCTATTTAATTCTCCATATTTTAACAAAGAAAATATTTCAATATGCATGTTAGGTTCTCGCGAAAGGGAGCATCACGTCGAAAGTTTAGAAGACAACAAGACAAATAGACATGTAAATAGAACGATAACTGAATTATCAAGAATTCCCCCCAAGGCCATTAGTAGGACAATTTCTTTTCGCATGTGGTCTTGTAGGACCTAAAGTAGTCTTTTCTGAACAGAAAATGACCATAGATAGATAATCTAGTGGCTTCGGTTAATGACAGGATGAACACTGGGGAAACGGCGTGGATTCGAGTCCAGCTAACACCAACAACGTCGACTCAGGCTTTGCAAGGTTTTCCTTAGTCCTACCAGTTGAATCGATGGTAACTTCAATATATGCCCTGGGCGTTACCTTTCCTATTCATTTGCGCAGAAGAGTATTCGCCGACAGACATCATTTATCTCTAACGTGACAGTTGGAAAGGAAAGAAATGTGAAGTTTAAATACATAGATAGATTATATTACTGAGACACTGAAAACCTTACCGCAATTGATGTTTCACAAACTTAGCACACTACCTGGTAAAGTGAAACCAAAACTTTCTTATCAATAGGGACATTAGAGTTATGCGAATTCGCGAAAATTTTAAACTATCAACAAATCGCATGGAGCAGATAGACGGTTGTTTGTGAAAATGTGCTTTTTAACTCATGAAATACTCGCAAAATTCGGATTATCTTTTTCCATCCACGAATTCTGAGCTGTACGCAACAAAATTATACTATTTATATTCATTCATTTACGAAAATAATGCCTAAACAACCGAAAAAAATATAATTCTTCAAAGATCTATCATCGGAGACTCGTGTAGCACGGAGAATGTTATCACGTAGTACACTGAGTCCTCCATAGATGGCAGTATATTAGCCTATGAAACTTTAGCTGGACGATTGATAAATAAATTCCTTCATAGTTGTTCATATGAAGTATTTATTAAAATTTTGATGCTTGTTTCTGAAAATGAGGGAAGTATGTGAAAATATAAATAAATATGTAATTAGCACTTTAGTAGGTGGTTATTGTTTTTAAGTAATGCACTTTGTCTAAGATTTTTAGCAGCATGCATTAGTCCAAGATTTATGTCTAAAACTCTATAACGTCGTTGAAAACAAATTATTTATAATTATTGGTGCTAATCAAAAATTTACCTTGTACTCAAGAAATTTTACCTTGAACCCGATATTTTTTTTAACATTTTCACCAGAGAAATTTAAACACATTTATTCACACAATTCTACTCTCCCTACTTATCAATATCCCAGTAACATATTCTAATAAATTTTAGCTTAGTGAAAACTCACCTCAGGTGTAAACACTGTTCCTAAATGGACAGAGTAGAAAGTGCACGAGAAACACCTTTCAACCGGTGCTCATCTTCGTCCGGCTAAAGTAATAAAATGGACTCTGGCAAACAGAATGAATGTGCTGAAACCTCGAATAGAAAGAGACATAGAGGGAAAGAGAGAGAGAGAGGGGGAAAAGCTTTTTATTGGAGCTGAAATGACGTTGTTGGGATTTCTGAATCTTTTGCCACAAAAGGTGACTGAACCGAAATAAAAAGAGAGGTCGGTAACTGAAAACACTTTTGTTAAAATCAACTATAAACGTTATTTTCACAGGAGCTTTTGACTAAAACAAACACTGTCCATTTTGTACTCAAGCTTTTCGAAAGGTTTTCCTAGTGTTGGGCACTAGTTCATTAATCCTTGAATACGGGAAATACGAAGGTAACTAATGTAGTCACATGAATAAAAGAGCCCTTCTGAAAAGGGTATTGAGTTTCTCTCTCTCTCTCTTAATCCATTTACCTATATAGCTTCTTCTATCTCCATTCATCCATCTATCTATCTATCTATCTATCTATATATCTATCTATCTGGCTGGCTGGCCAACTTCTTGATGTTTATGTCCCTGTAGGCTACGTATTCATTTTAACACTTGCAGATGACGTTGCATGCGGACGAACGGGCATGGCGAAATTAAAAGAGTGTAGTATGTTTTGGGGTGGTTAACAACAGTGTACGAGTGAACTCGGGTGGTCCTTTGAAACCAAGGAAATGTGGTTCTTTCGGTTGTCCTGGAGAGATTTGGACTACAACGTTTTATATCTTCATTAAAAACATTTTTACAACGTTGCCAATTTTTCTCCTTTGTCTGTCCCTTAAGTGTATTGGTGAGCACATCTAAGTAACATCAGCAGCGGAGAGAATTACATTCTCAAGCCTTTTCCGTCCATCATAAGGTAGCCAATGAAAAGAGCGCTTCATTTTCGCACGACTCACTGGTCTCCCCTACCGATTTCTATGTTGTACAAAACAAATTAGAGAAATAAAATTCGGCGCCAATTTTTGTGATGTGTGGCTAGGACTTCTCCATGGTAATGTCTCTCCTTTTCTTATCCGTTGATGCACTTACGGAACAAAGGGTGTCAATCTTTTGATATTAGGACTATATAACTCTTCAGACCTGATCAGCATGGGCAAAAAACTATTGTTACGCGCACAGAGAACACAATAAACAAACTCGTATATGACAAAAGATCAATAAATTTCATGTTCCAAGGTTGAAGGATACTTATATTTTATCTGCAGAAATATGGATTGCATCCTTCTTTTCAGGTAAGTTTATACCAGACCAATTCCGTCTAAGAGTCTGTTATTACAGATACATAGATCGAACAAAAACAAACCCAGCCTATTAGTCTATTAATTACGGTCGCGGTTTATGAAACGTTACTGGCGGATTTCAGAACGTCAATGAGTTAGCATATTGCCGCCCTTCATCCTGAGTGAATTTTTCAAAGGTATTCCTAACTTTCATTAATGGAATGTAGGTGGCCGAGAGATCAGTGGCTTTCTTTCCGTGTGCTCACGGGGCCATTGTATGGAGTAATTTGGAATCCACTTTACCAAAATCTGTAGATCCCGTCCTTAGAAGCTCACTAGTTTGTTTACGAGGTTAATAACAAGTCGACCAATCACAGGAAATCTCGTAATAACACCTGAATTAAAACCCTGGTATCATCCTTATTCTCGCAGGAGTATTTTGAATTTAATTTATGAAGTTTTTAGGCAATTTGACACAGGCCAAGGAATATTTCTAGGAACGTTATCCCTCAGAAATATCTTTCAGCTAAGGCTTGGGCTGTATGTCTACTCCATAGGAAGTAAACTCAACATATGCAATAAAAAAGACAAGTGCTTTTAACAGTATGAAAATAAAAGCCGTTGCGGTAACAGAGAATTCAACGTAAAATCAACAACGTATTGACCGTAAAATGTTTTACGTTATAAATCCGCTATAGTAACGGAGGAATCAACAGAACCGTAATTTGACCGTTAAAACCCTAAATGTTTAAATCACTTTTTAAAAGTTTGACCGTAAAATGTTTTTACGGTAGAAAAACCGTTGCGGTAACGGAGCACTAAACATAAAATCAGCGGTGATTTGGCGGTTAACACTTTCACGTTCGCAACAATGGATGATTCAAGACGACCAGGTAGCCATGTGGTCAGAAGCGTTAGACCAGCGACTCGAAGGTCACAGGTTCGAATCCCGCCAGGGGCATAGATATTTGTGGATTTTAACTAGCAGGGCCTAAATAATATAATCGTGAAGGACCGAAGTCAAAAATGACTAGAATGATACACACAAAATTAAGTTTACCAAAGCTTTTACGGATGATTCAACGTAAAATTAATGATGGTTGGATCGTATTTTTTATGGAATAAACACTGATGCTGTAGCAGAGAACTCAACGTAAAAACAACGGAGATCTTACCGTAAACACCGTTGTAGTAACGGAGAATTCAACGTAAATTCAACGGTGATTTGATCGTATTTTTACGGAATAAACACTGTTAGAGCAATGGAGGGGTCAACGTAAACTCAATGGGGATTTGCCGGTAAAATGTTTTACGGTACAAACGCCATTGCGATAACGGGAGATTCAACGTAAAATCAACGGCGATTTGACCGTAAAAATTTTACGGTATAAACATCGCTGCGGTAACGGAGGATTCAACGTAAAAGAATTTTTTAAAAAACATCCTTTCAGGCTATTTGTTTTTACCTTCTTATTATGCAGTTAGCGGATACGCTGAAGAGGATTATCAGCCTCTCAAGGCTGGCTTTTTTATTCGTTAATTCTTGAAGCTAAACCATATTCTAGGCTTTTCGTTTTACTTTAAAAAAAAAAGATAAATTCTTGCACCTGGGTCACTGTTTTTCTTAGCATCAACATGGAAGTGTAAGTGTGTGTCTGTGTTGCTGAGGAGGATGAGGAGGGATTCTCTAGAGCTGAGAGCAGCTGTTTCCCTTCTCGCAGTATCTCACCCCTTTTCCCCCGTGGGATGTGAATGTTGGGGGTGCGGCGGGAGGGGAGAGAATGTACTACGGAAGAGAAGATGCTTCCTCCAAGCCATGGACAGATCGCCTGCAGTGCATCTCTCGCGAAGCACAAGTAACACATGGCAAAAGCGGATAGAAGATTATCCTGGAGAACGCTTTTTAGGTGCCGAAAGAAACATCGCTTGGGATGGAAGCTTATGCTCTACCAGTCACCTGTGTTGATGTTTTGGTATTCCCTTTCTCTTTGTATGTGTGTGTATAAATGTACCGTATAATAAGAACTGGTTTTAAGTTCTCAATCTGAAACTACTGCTGAGGAAAGCGTATGATTCCACTGGTTTACTCTAGTCCATTGTTATGATATTCATGAACCTTAGAGATTAAAAATAGGTGTTTCCAATCAAGAAATGGCGTAGGTTATTTTGTAAGATAATGGTACCATATCTCTTGATCAGTACATGATGCTAGTACAGAAATTGTTCGTTTCTGTTTCGTTATTGAGTGCAGATCCTATATTACTACAACCTACCACACAAACAACAGTAGTTTTGGTGAATTTGTAGTACGTAGAGTTTTGGCATGCACCCTATAGAAATTTGAATTTAACTTTTAAGACCTTTAGGCAACTTTAACCAAATACAGTGTTTAAACCGACGACCCCAAATGTCATAGATGAGCGCTGTAACCATTCATCCACCGCTGCCCCATTACCCAGTAGGAGTATTTCTATCCAGTAAAAGTGGAATACATAGGCAAAGGTATTTCCAGAAAAATAGACTTGAATATTTCGTAATTTTATGGAAATAAGCTTTTGTAATACAGGTTGACAATAAAATCTCTGGCAGTCAATATCTAGGTTCCATCAGTTTTTCGGCATGAATGTTGGAGATCATTTTTAAATTTACCGCGTTGGCTCGCCATTGTTTACTAGAGGCGCCGTTTATGTTCTCACGGCGCTGTACTCCAGAATCAGATGTTTTGGCATGCTTACTGCCGTCTGTGCATACTAAGGTTTACCTGGTACGCATGTTCGCTTTTTCACCGCTGGATGGGAATGCATTAGTTGGAATATTTTTTTAAACAATTTGGCTTTTTTCTAGCTTTTTTGTTAAATATATATACATAAAGAAATTCGTAATTTTCGAAAATCCAGTAGCCCTCAGGTTCCAAGGTTACGGATTTTTATTGTCAACCTTTAATAGCATAGTTCTACAACAAAATCTGTTAAATGTTTTGTCTAAGCCAGAAAGAAAAGGGAAACAAATTTGTATATACAGATGCTTATCAGCATAATGGAAACACCTGAATGAAAGTGCAACTTACCAGATTAATATGGTGTCGGTCCACCTTTCGCCTTCAGAACAGCCTTGATGCGACGTGGGATGGAGGCATAGAGGTCGTGAATGGTAGCAAGTGGAATATTACACCATTCACGTGCAGGGCATCGGCCAGTTCTGTGAGAGAGGATGGAGGTGGAAATCGTCGCCGGAGTCGTGTTTCCAAGATGGACCACAGATGTTCAATTATGTTGAAATCTGGGGATTGGGCGGGCCAGGGGAGGTGTTGAACTTCATCCCAATGTTCCTCAAACCACGCTGCAACAACTCCAGCTGTGTGAATGGGTGCATTATCATCCTG
>JAGDQP010022067.1:2835-30920 GCA_022664845.1 Lepisma saccharinum
AAATAACGGAAAATAAGAAAAACAAATGGAAAGGAAGAAAAACGAACGAGAAATGTATGAAGAGAGAAAGTCAAAGCAAGGCAAAAATAATAAAAAGTAAAATACAACACAAATGAAGAAATAAATAGAGAGTGTTAGAAGCACAAAGAGGAATACAAGAAGGTATAAAGGAAGAACGAAACACAGAAATAGAAAATTGAAAGAAACACACAAAAAATAAAAGAAAGACAAAATAAAGGAAAAAGCAATAGTAAGATGAAAGAACAAACTAAGAGAATTAAGGGAAAGAATAAGTAGAAAGTGAGAAAGAAAATAGAAAGACAGTAAGATAAGAATAAATAAATATAAAAAATGAATAAATAAATAAATAATTAAAGAGATATTTGAAAGAGTACATTATTTAATTTTTGCAGTTTATCCCCTAACGAACATAGGCACAATGTTTTACGAAAAATCAACAATTTTCGACCAATATAGACAAGGAAATTTAGCATAAAAATTATTAGATCTTACAGGAATTATAGAGCTTTTACGCCAATGTACGATTGTTAAAATGCCAAGCCTACAAAACTCTTCCCATATGCAAAAATAACCGTTGATTTTTTTTTTTTTTTTTTTTTTTTTTTTTTTTTTTTTTTTTTTTTTTCGGGTGGGGTTTACCGTGTATGTTCTAAGATTTTTCTAGCGTATATTTTTTCATTTTGTATTGTTATGCCCCATTCTAAAAAAAAAAAAAAAAATAGTTGCCATGACTTATGACTTAAGCCTCGTATTATAGCTGAGCTTTGGAAAGTTGTAAAATGTGATCATTCCATCAATTACAAAGAGTGAAATGAACTATATATTGCATAACTGTGACCACGCCATGCACATTCAAGAGATTCATGATACGATATAGCGGTATTTAAATGATACCGATATAATTATATAGGTTCATGCATAAATTCTTAGCGTAGGACCTGACATCACTATGGTTGCTAAGAATTTGTTTATCGCTTGTCATTTGTCGTTTGGAATGATACTGTTGTGTTTATGAATACACCTTGAATTTTGCAGATTTTAAAGAAGCTAGTGTGATGGAGTGTCAAGTGGAGAACAACGAACTCTTGCGGCATATTCTCATCTATTTAAGTTTAACAGAGGAGCAACAGCAGAGGAGGCGGCTTGAAAGATTTGCGCTGTATGTAGGGGGAAAATACCACTAGGAAAATTACGGCAATGAAAAGATTTAATCGTTTAAAATAAGTTCAATGTTCAGGAAGACCATCCGGCTTTGATGAAGACCGTATAAACCTGATGATTTAAGTCAGTCAAGCTCAGAGTTGTTGACCTACTTTAACTACAAACCAGCCGATATTCACAGGAAAGGAATCGAAAAATTATTCCAAAGTTGTCAGACAGTCACAGATAATGCAGGAGAATATATTACTGATAACTTTGTATCTTACTTGCATCTCAAATTTTAAAAAATGGCCTCAGGAAAACGAAGCTAAAAATTTATGCATCAATCTAAGTAGCTTATATTCATGGTAAGGACTGAAACAGTAGTACGAACAATACAATACTATACACTAGGAGCATGAAAGTCCTATGGAAAATATGGGTATAATGTTTTTGTTTCTCTTGGTGACAGTTTGAAAGCGTTACCGTCGCGTGTAGGCTTCAGGTCATTATTCATCTGTCTTTCAAAAAAATCTCAGTGGCAAACGAAGCGTGAAAATAACATTGCGTGTTGTTGTTTGTGTGTATTGGTGAAATATACTGTGGAATGATAGTTGAAACTTTATGAAGGCGGCATCAACAGTCACTGAAAGGGGATATTAATGTGGTGAACACTGGTGAACATTTGGTTTCGCTACAGGCGTGAACTCAATACGTTACTGTTACCAGAAATATCTTCCTGTAAAGGATACGCCCATCTTTCAGTTACCACAAATATATCTAACTGAAAATACGATAAGTGCTGCATGTATTTTTTTTTTTTTTTTAATTTTCGCTATAACTACAAGAAAAATCATTTCTTAATAAGAGAGCTTCAACTGACACTTTTCAAAACACAATATCTCCGAAAACTACACCTATTCGGACACTGTATAGAAAAAACATTACTTGAACACCTACCTCGATGGCCATCCTTTCTGAATAGATATCTTCGTTGGTGGTGGACCTTGAATTACTGGTGCCTTTGCAGTTGTAGGTCGGGTAGGTTTTCTACGATCAGGTCTTGAAGGGAAAACTACTTTGAAAGTTTTCGTTGTGGATTCTGCGGGACTTTCAGTGCTTGAAGGTTTGTAACCAGGAGGTAACAAGGAACTAATATCAACAGTCTTAACTACAGTGGCGTTGTTGTCTGAATTAGACGACGGTGGTTTGTATCCAGCAGGCAATAAACCAGATATTGAAATGTCATCAAATTTTAGACTACTTATCAAAGACCCAATTCCTTTTGGTTTCGCTGTCGTAGGTGACGTACCAGCAACTGTAGTACTGGTAGAGGTGGTATTTGTGTTGGTTGGTAACTTAAATCCTGGAGGCAACAATGCAGACACATCTTCAAACTTAACATTTTTAAGAATACCGCTTACAGATCCTTCTGTACTTGCGGTAGTGGTTTCATTTTTTACTGGTGGCTTGAATCCTGGTGGTAACAGTGCACTAACATCCTCAAATTTGATTTTACTAAGGATGCTCTTTACTCCAGAAGTTGCTGAAGAATTAGTTTCAGCTGTTGTACTTGAGGTTTTATTCAACTTAAATCCTGGTGGTAACAATTTACTGATGTCGTCAACTACAGTAATTCCAGCCAGTGATATGGACGTGGAAGGTGCTGCAGTCGTAGTAGTTGTTGTTGAACTAGTGCTAGTAGTTGTTGTTCTTCTGCTACTAGGTCTAAATTTAAAGCCTGAGGGAAGTAATCCAGAAAGATCATCAAACTCAACATTTTCCAGAAGAGAAGATACTTTTCTTGGTTTAGATGTTCCTCGGTTTGAAGAGGGAGAAAATTTGCGTACGAATGCAGGACCAGGACGGTTTCTTTCTGTGGTAGTACTTGTTGTTGTGGATGTTGTAGAGGTTGAAGTTGTAGATGTAGTGTTTGATGACGAAGATTCATGATTTACATTTTCATCGCCTGTTTTGTCTTCAGTGATAAGTTGCAGTTTTAATTTGCTACCATCACTTCGAAAACCATTTGTTAAAATGCCACTTGATAATTCAGATTGCACTCTGTCCAATTTGTCAATTATACTTTCCGTCGAAGCAGATGATGGAGCTTCTGTATTTGGATGTATGACAATGTCTGCATAATCTCTGAAAGACTGCTTTTCTTTATCCTCCTGTGGAGTACCTACATCTCTTCCTAAATTGTAAGTAGGTGGTATAATTCTTCCTCCTGAAACGCTTCTGCTTGTCTGAACACTGGCCACTACCACCCAACTTTCTGTTGAATTTGTGACAACTACTCTTGGAACTAAAGGATCCTCTTCTGTTTTAATGACATCCGGATTCGTAGTAACTGACTCTTCTTCCCTGGGAGCATCCAGCTGTCCTTTAGAAGAATCAAAAGCACTAACACTTCTTGTGGTGGCTACTGATATCACTACATCTGGAGAAAGAGTTATTTCTTCATCCAGTGCTGCAGAACGAGGTAAAGGAGTCGTGGCGCTTTGTTTGTTTACTGATACAACAGTATGCACTGAAACTGAAATACCTGCTTCTGTTTCTTCGGTTGTGTCGTCCACTGAATTGATTGCTGCTGGAGTTTCAGTAGCATCGATTAAAACACTGTCGACAAATCCTCTAAAATTATCATCCTTCACCAAGGCTTGTTTTGGTTTCATCGTAATAATATCAAACGTTGATGATACATTACTTCTGTTATCTTTAAAGCTGGTTTCAGATGACTCCGAAGTACTGCTATGACCTGTTCTGTCTTCGTCAAGATTGGTATAATCTCTTCTATCTTCCTCGCTCTCTGTCGTTGAATCTTCAAAATCTTCATCAATGTTTTCGCTGGTTTCGTCGCTAATGGGAAGTTTATGTACTAGGGGTATCAAACTTATTCGTTTCTGTTTTGGATCTAATATATCTGACGGATGTGGGTCGTTGTGATGATCGAAATTCTCCGTGCTTGAGTCAATCTGTTCTTCGGTGTTTGCATCCTCTTCTTCATCTAACTCTTGCTCTTCCGCATGGTTAGCATTACCATTGTTTGGTTCGTAAACTTCTTCAGTTAAATCTTCATTTGCGAGAGATTCATCTGAAGCTGAAGGACTTGGCTCAGGTGTTGTCAAACGCCTTGGTATGAACGGATGTTTAAGTCTAGGTGGCAAAGCCGTGTATTGTCGTACTTTTGTTGGAATGTTATCAGGACTAAATGCTGATCTTTGTGTGGTAAAACGACTTCTAAACCGTGGAGTTGTTCGGTTATTGCTGTATTCTGAGGAATCTGCTGGCGATTCAGTTCGGTTTTCCTCTTTGGTTTTATAACGATTTCTTCGTCGCTGATTTGGAGTGTCCGTTATTATAACGCCATTTTTTCCATCAGTGCTTCTGACAGAATCATTTGGACCAGGTCGTGATTTTCCCGCCTGCACGCTTCTCCCTACTGTTGTTTCTGGAGCAGTAGGACGCCCTCTACTCTTTTGAGGAGCTAAGAAATTGCTACGTGAACCTGGCTGAGGACGAGTTCCAGGCTTTCTTCTCAGAACAGCTTCGTATTTTCTGGTTCTATCTCTTGATCCAGCTTCTGAATCCTCTGTACTAGCTTCTGGTCGTTGCTTTTCTCTCTGTTGTAAGTCTATTCGACCATCCGGCTCTAGATTGTCGCCTTCCAAGTGCTGATCGACAAATGTGTTAAGAGTTATATCATCATCTGCTGGTGGTTTTAATTCTGAGAAAGAATCTAACTCAACAGTTTTTGGTACAAAACTTGGAAATGTTTGCTGTCGTGGAGGACCTCGTGTTACTGGAGGCTCTTGCCGTGGTGGTTGCGGTCGTGATGCTGATCGTTCATCATCATCTGGAAACTTTATAGGCCGATGTTGGGTAGGGTTTGAAGCTGGTTTGAAGTTGAACTCTGCAGACGATCTTGGTACTTCCGGTAAGGCGAAACCAAATTCTGATTGACGTGTATCTTCTGGGCGTGAAAATGGTTGTGGTTGCGGGGTTGGTAGAAAATGAGTTGCTTGTTGCTGTGGCCGTGGTCTTTGCTGTCGAACACGTTGTCTTTGCTGTTGGCCAGAAAATTGTGGCTGTTGGAAATCTTGTAATCTAAACGCCGGCTGCAACTGAGAATTGTACTGAGGAAAGTTTTGCTGTTGCTGAGTTGGGATATCCGAAGCACGTAGATCAACCTCAAACGAGGTTGGGCTAGGCGTTATTGGTCTAAAACTAGATTGTCTGGTAGGTGCTGACTGTTGAAGTTGTTCTACCCTTGGAGGTTGAGGAGGTTGTAGTTGTGTTTGTGGCAAGATAAATTGATTTGAGTGTTGAGGGGAAGTAAACTGTGGCCTAGACTGCTGTTGCTGCTGAGGAATTGTCTGGTAAGGAATAAAAGACGCAGGTGCTTCCTGCGGCAAGGATAGAACAGGATTTTGGCTTACATGTTGAGGTCTGAAGTGATTTTGAGGCACCTGAGACTGAATCAGTGGACTGAAGCCTGGAAACTGTTGTTGATACCCAGACAGAAAAGGATGAGAGTTCGAAAGGAAAGCTCCTTGTCCTGAAAGAAGAAGAAAAGTAAATATTAACCACAAGAGGGCACTAAATACCTTCTCTGTTTTCAATGAAGCTAATTTAATACTCATGATTAGACCTGGAAACCTTAAATGAAGCAGTACCAAAATATGCTTCTTTATTGTTTTATTTTTTTTAAAGAAACAGGATAATCATGGAACTGGATCATTTTAAGGCTTCACATACATCTAGACAAATCTTATGGAAATAGTAAAACTAGAGGTATTTTGTTTATATACAGGACGTCACCAAAATAAGAAAACAAAGTTATCTTTATCATTTACTCAATCCTTTGTTTTTGAGATACAGTGTTTCCAGCTTGCACCTCAAAATTATCTTCTTACAATGGAGAAGTAATATTATCAGTAAATTCCACAAACGATGACTTAAACTAAAATTTAGTTTTGGGGTTATTAATTTGTTTCGATACGGTTGATATTGGACATTACAACGTGGTATTATCAAATTTCCATTGTTGCCAACTTAATATAAAGTTTATTTTTTTAATAGTACTACATTGGTTTATGGGATATGTTGCATCTCCTAGTAATGATAAATTCAAATGTAATGCACAGAATGCAGTGTTCTAAATTTTGAATAATATACAAAATTTCACCTTGTATATTATTCTTATCTAAATGAATAACTAAAATAGTGAATTGCATACCTCTACAGCGCCATAGAGATGGCTTTTATAAGTGATGTATGGTTGATGGCGGTGAAACTTATAAGAATTGTAAATTAACGTAAAAAAAGATCACTGACAATGTTAGTAGAAAGATTAACGAAACGATCATCGGGTAATATCAAATAAATACACACTGAATGAATACACTGGAAGAGCTTTATTACTACTAAATTGGAAGCGTTTGAAAATAATGTTTTGCGAATTATATACGGGCCGAAACGGGACGAGACGACCGGAAAATGGAGAAGACTGCCCAATGAAGAACTCCACAAGGCGCACGATTCTCCCGATATTGTATGAATAATGAAATGACGACGGCTAAGATGGGCAGGCCATATAGTTCGCTTTGGAGGCAAAAACGAAGATTACATTCCATCCTGATTGGAAAGTCGGAGGGAAGGAGGCCGTTGGGACGACCGAGACGTCGTTGGGAGGATAATTATTTTAGAAGAGATGTTCGAAAGGTAGGTATTCATGATGAAAACTGACTTGATATTGCCCGGGAGAGAATGCAATGGGGAACGTTTGTTAATGCGGCGATGAACTTGCAAGCTCCATAAACCATAGTTAGTTAGGTTACGACATTGGTTGTACAGGAATTGTATATTAAGCAATGCAATTGAAGCTAACAATCTCAATAAACTCGATCTTATTATCGTAATAAGATTGGTGTACTCCTTTATTTAAGATTATATAATCATCATCATCATCATCATCATCAATTTTTTTTCCACTCAGTGACTTACTACCTTAATTCAGTCTCTGTTAATCTAAGTTTTTTTCAGAGATCCATCACAAGCCGGAAAATAACCCATCCAGTAGGTGTCAATGGTACAAAAAAACTCTTAGCAACGGAAAGGCGATACTTTAGTTTGCAGAAGACGAGATTATGGACTGCAGAAAATGCTTTGTGCACTTCCTTCCTGTAATTTAGTACTTTTTTCTTCTTTTCTTCTCAATATGACGGCAAACACGATGTCATCAACATGTGAGAAGGTAAATATTGAGGTGAAGTTTTCAGCGAGGCGGCCTTTAAATCCATGTCAGAAGAAAAATAAAAGCTTCCGTTTTGATGAAACTTCTCGACAGAAGTCTTTAATAGTGATGCGCACATATGAATAGAGAGTGCATTGAGTGGAGATTGCTATCCTATAAAGGAGTGGTGCTCATGGACACTCAAATGTCATAGCCATCCGCGAATGGCGCTGCTGTTGTACTCCTCTAACTAAACGTAATTTATGGAACACTTTTATTAGAGACAATGCTGCCATCTTTTTGCTTATTCATACTAGAGTTACCATCTTCATCATTATTAATGTTTTGTTGAAAGAGACAGGTTCTTCAAGGCTGATTAAGTCTTCTCCATTCATTTCGATCTTGCGCTGACATTTTTATTTCTTTTTCTCTTCTTTACTGTCTTCAGTTCACTCCCGGTAAATGAGTTGTTGGTTTCATGATACCAGAGACGGTCCCGTCACTTCCCTTATTTCCTGTTACCCAAAAAAATCAAAAACCCCAACTAACAACATGGTGGCCGTGGAACTTTGTATTTTAAAGGAGGTAACGTTGATTTTTAATAAAGTTCATAGTAACGTTTTTTTTTTAACAGAATCAGTCTTGTTACTTTATATACGGATCGTATATATCTACAGCGTTACTTTTAAGAGAAAATATGTGGCAAAATTGTCAATTGTTTTTACCTTTCCTTAGGTTCAGTAATGTAACATACGAACATGTGCGGAACCAAATGCTGAGAACTAAGTACCGGTCTAAACATTAGGCATGTCTTTTACATTTTATCATTTAGCATAGTAACAGACTACAGTGCCACAGTTAGTTTTTCTTCAAAAGCCAAGCTTTTTTTAGAGAGAGAGAGAGAGAGACTTTAAATCTGTCCAATCACGTAGCCCCAGTGCTGTGAATTTATATTTACGCAGTAGATGCAGAATACTTTGCGCAAAAGGACAACAACAACAAAAACTGGCAACATTGTGTGCATATATACACTTGATTCACTGTGAATGAAAATACCAAGGATGTTCTAATAGATGATATGAGATTTCGCCAGAAACCTGAAGTCAAACGTCACAGCTTAATCCCGCCTAATTAGCCCACTTACTCCAATCAAAAACAACATTTTCGGCCAACAAAGATGGTAGCAAGCTCTGTAGTTGTCTGCTAGCCAATCAGGCGCGTCGATGATCAGTTGTTTTTGGCTTTAATCTTTCGCTGGGGATGGGATAGCTATAACTATATCCTTCATTTGAACATCCTTGGAAATTCTATATCAGAAAACATTTTAAACTCGATTCGACCCACACTAAAAAATATTTAGAGTCTATTACAAATTGGAGTTGCCGAAATGGTCTAATGAGTCCATGGGAGAGACACGTTGATTCACAGCGCTAAGACTAAGGCTTCCTATTTGCAAATTACATCGAGATCAAAACAGTCTTTCAGCTATCGACTTCGTAACCAAATCTCTTCATGGGAACAAATTATCTTCACCAATCTCCTGCTTGGTTCCGGTTATATACAAGTGTAACAGTCAATGGTTTCCTATCTCGCTTTCTAAAATCTTTCAGAATGAACACTTCACTAATATCTTTTTTTTTAAAATAGCACACAATCAATGCATTAATGAAATAAAATCGTACCACCATTGCATGCGTCGTGTGCATTTGGCGCACGACGGGAACTTTACCCATAAAAAGACATCTCGTTTGGAGGTCACGCTAAGGTAATATTTTTCCTCTTTTTCAACTTTGATTTTGTCGTGATGTGATGTTTCAGCCATTTCAGTAACTAAAATTATTTACGAAAGACGGTTTTCTTTGGCATTAGGTAATTTTAAGCACGACCATAATGATTTTCAATATTAAACAGTGTGGATTTTAATACATTCTGAAAGCAAAATATCTTCACGAATCGTGGGGAGACCTTACACTTTAATTCCCGAATTTGGATTTTTTTCTTTAAATAATGTTCTTGTTGACTGAAGCCTATACGTTATAACAGTTCATTATAAAGAAAATCTAACCAGATTCTGGTTTTAGGTTCTATTGTGGCTAAGTTTTAGTAGTAGTTAATTGTGACCTAACTTTAATCTTGTAACATTATAAATAGCATTCCACGTCAAATTGAGACGGTTCAATCCCTGCAGATTGTATTTTTTCTATAGATTCTATGGCAATGTTCCTTAAACGGTACTTTCCCCAGTAGCACACATACGTGTTTTCAACGTTGATTTTAGGTTCATTTCGTTGATTAACCGATATCGGTTGAAAAAAAAAAATATGTTTATTTTTAAATCATATTTCAACAGGAACGTCATTGCGTTGATACAACGTTAATACAACGTGTATTCAATGTTATTTTCAACTATGGTATAATAGATTTTGTTGAATGCATTTCTTACTAATATTATGTTAAAAAAAAATATAATTAAAAATTAATTGAATGAAACTAACTAATTTTGGTGTTCTCATGTGTACGTTGAAAACAGATTGATTTTTAAACCATATTTCAACGAAGTTATAATTTCGTTGATACGACGTTGATACTTTCAACTATAATTCATACTAAGTCCTAGATTTCATTTCACACTTGTCTTTCTAATTTAATTGCTTAAACATTATAAATAAAAGCAAATACAATGAAAATAATATTTTTCATGTTTTTATTGGCATGTTGAAACTGGTTGAATTTTAAACTATATTTCAACGAACATTTAATTTCAACGATACAGTAAAAGAGTAGCGGCCTCTCCAGGTGGATTCTTGGATAAGTGTTCAAAGCGTCGAGCTAGCAACGAGAAGTGCAGAATGTTCCTGTGTTCGAACCCCACAGCAGCCGCACGGATTATTTACTGTTGAAAAATTAACACAGTATATCGTGATAAAAGCAACGGATACAATAAAACTAAATGTGTGTATACCAATAGACAGCATTCATGCTCTGTTTTGGCCAATTAAACCCGTTTCTTCTTCGTTTCTTCTCAACCATTATTCAACGTCGAATAAACAGTTGATCAGGTGGACATTTCGGTACATTTACAACGTTAACATAACGTTTCGGTACTAACGTTTAATCAACGTCTTTTCAACGTTTGTGTGGAGTTATGTTTTCGAATTGCAGTAATATTTTAGATGTTTCCATAGTGGCGGTAATCTTGCTAAAATATAGCCATACAACAGAGCCGGATTAAGGTTCAAGCGAAACAAGCGACAGCTTGTAGCGCAGAGCTGACGCGGGTGCCGCTATCGTTAATAATATGAACAAGATTGAAAAACAAATTTTGTAGTTATCAAAGGCTAGTAATAGTTAAGTTTTTTTCCATATTTATTTATTAATTACATTCCATAAAAACAAAGTTAATATGGCGATGATCCCCATATTTTTAGCCTTAATTTTAGTGCAATGTGAGGCCTGAATCCCGACCTTCCATTTCACACTAGCGTACTACATTATCTCTTTTATCATAACGGAGTTTCCTCCCCGTCTTATTTCTTTTGGAGTTATATGGGGTGCACCAGCTACCTCCGTTTCTGCTTTTGTTCTGATAATGTCGTGTATTGTTCGCCGTTTACCAGTGTTTCCGGTTAAATTTGCTATTTACTTCTTGAGGTTTTTTGTGTTCGTGTGTGTGACCACTTTTTTTTTTTTATCAGAGTCTGATGTTTTCCTTTTTGTTATGTGCGAACCTCTATTTCGGATTCCCTGTATAAATGAATCACGGTTCCCTTTATTTCAAACGTCTCGTTGTAGTGGATGTTTAGTGGCGAACTAGACCTGTTCATTCCGAGCTCTTTGCTGCCTGGCCTGTTCCTGTTCCTGTTTGTTCTGTTCCTGTTCTCTGATTATCCAGTTGCCTCTTGTGTGTTCGGTTTATTACACATATTAAGAATATCCCCTGGTTTTTGGACTATTTCAGTTCTTCGTTAATCTCGGTTTTATTGTATATGTTACCGGCAATGTATGAAACAAGGCATTCTATGTAATGCCTGGTGTTTTAGGCAAAGTATGAAATATGGAATCTTTCTGTTATACGCATTTTTCGATTTGTACAATTTCCAGAGAGGGGGAAGAATTAGTGAGATATGTATTATACTGTAGTATGCGCTGTAAACAGAACCAGAAAAGATTTTTGCAGAGAGGGGGGAAATCAAAACCATCTCTACTACAAATCGAACACTGGTTGTACGTTAGGTTAGGTGAGGTTAGGTTAGATAAGATTAGGCTAGAGAAAGTTAGGTTAGATTCATACTTTGCCTAACACCAGACATTGTATAGAATGCCCGATTTCATATATTGCCGGTAACATACTATATACAAGTAAATCGAAAATGATGTTCGTAAGTAACAAAAAGGGAAACCTGAGACTCTGACAAAAAGCTGGATACACACATATGAGTCCCGCATGAGCCTAAAGCCTTGAGTTTAAATCCAATCTAAGTTTATGGACTTGTCTAATAAGTTAAAAAGGGCATGTTAACTGTGAGTTTTGTAAGCTTTTGAATGTTATTAGCTCTACCTCGCGCATTAGCTTTTGTACATATTTACTACTAAAATAGTCTTTCATGATTTGAAACAGAATTTATTTTTCTATGTTCTTAATTCTTAAAGTATTTTCAGTTCAGTTTATTTCCGTTGTTAGCTGTACATAAAGAAAGTTTCCTTTTAATTGTTTCATATTTTTACCAATAAATCACAAAAGCACCAATGTTTGTTTATTATTTATATGGTACTAATACTTGTCATGTTGTTGCTAATTTTTATAAAATTTCATGAATATTAAACTGTGAGGTAATCTTACTACCAAATAAGTTCGTTAATACTAAAATTAATGAGACTTTTCAAGGAAGTTGTCAATAAAGGCATGATTACTGATTAGTAGGAAAAGAAGGCACTAAAATCAACGTTCGCTTGTAGTAAAGTATACCCTTCGGCCGGTCCCGCCATACAAAATGGGTATTCTGTTTTATCTGACATTTCAATGTATTTGGTAACACAACACCGGCCGAAGGAAACTTTTATTGACTATTCAATAGTCCCAATTTTCTGTGCCAATTTCAATTCACATTTTCTGTAGGCTACTAATACCACCTAGATATCTACATTTTTATTTACGAAAATTTGCTTCGTCATGAGCATTTTCCATCGACTTTAATCGAAATCGGACAAAATAGGTGAAGAGTTACAATCGTTTTAATACATGGAATTTTCCATACTATCGGCACTCTTATCATAGACCTCATAGTAGAATATGACGTCTGTGGCAGAGCTACCTAGCGGATGGATTCAAAATCACGTGCTCTGAACAAAAGTCCATTAGTTTTAGCACAGCCAGAAATGGGGAAGAGTGCTAAGTCTATCTATTATGAGGTCTATGCTCTTATTTTGGGACTATTAACTGTGATCTAAATAAGTTTTTGTATCTGCTGGAGGGTATGTTGTTCATGGCATCCATCTTGAAGTCCGCCATATTGAATCTTGATTCATTTTTTAAATAGGAAGGGGTCATGTAGCATGTCATTCTGGGCTAGAATTTAACGAGAAATACATGTCTAAAGTCAATATTGCTGCAAATGTATTATTGTGAGAGATTATCAGGGTATTGATGCAATAGCCTGGAAACACCCATTTCGTTTTGAAATAACGGAAGAAATGAAACCCATCCAGTTATATTTTTGCTGTATTTTAATTCTCCATTTAAATACCAAACAGTTATATTTTTTGTATTCTTTATTTTTGTGTTAAGCTATGCTATTTCTACACACAACTGCTGACAAAAAAAAAACAACTAATTTTTCTACTGCCTATATTTCCGGTAGTATACTGTTTTTCTTCTCTCTTTTCTATTTGCAGTTAGCAAGACTGCAACATACATGGTGATCCAGTTTCACCCTAGAAATTCCACGCTTCAAAACTTTTATCATCAAGGGATTCTGCATTTTAAACTTTTACATGCAGTTTTGGATCCCAACGTGGTTCGCCAGAGTGTTTCATTGCTCTGCAAAGTTACGCTGGGAGCGAGGCACGCACGAAGGATGTTATTTTAGTTTGGCTATCTGAAGCCACCTTTGAAGAATAATTTCGTTTAAGAGTACCGGCACATATGTTTAGCGGATGTCGCATCTTTCAAATATAAACTCTTGAACAAACCTTTCAAATATTAATCAGCCAACATGTCGAAATTTTGACATGAAGCCCACATGTCTTTCCAGCATTACTCAGGAATAGTGTTAAGCTGTGTTACTGAATATTTAATTGCTTTTTTGGTGGAGACATTTCGTGATGTTTTGATATATTTCTGGAATTTATGTGTAGTTCTATATTAATGTATTTTGATGTACTTCTGATTTAGTTGAAATATTACCGTGAATTAGAAAATGATAGCGGAATTTCTTTTACGATTGTAAGCTGTTGCATAAACTCGTGAAGACTGGGCGCGACCTCGGGGTGGCCGAGAGATTAGCGCGTTCGCTTTCTGTGCCAGAATTGAAACTTGTCTCAATGGATCAATGTGTTGAAGTTTAGGATCGGATCACCGGGACTAAGCTTCAAATCAGTGATCGGAAGGGTATAAAGGAGAGCTTTTAATTCTTTTCTTATTATTCTTTGTTGTGTTTTAACAGTGTTTCTTTGAGGGGTGACAAGGAACGGGGGTGTTACCCTTACACCGAACACGATAAATGGGATAGAAAAATTCTGATATCTTAAAAAAAAAAAAACATATCCCCAGAGATGTGCAGAAATAACTTCGCCCTACTCTGAAAGAATTTGTGAATCTCAAAAATTAAAAATTTGATTGATTCAAGGAACAAGAACACTACCAGGTGAAATCGGGGGAACACAAGGTCACCGGGTCAATTCGGTCAAGATTCGATCATCAGGTCGCCGAATCACACGTGAGTCAGTCTTAACTTTTGGGTCAAGTTTCGGCTCGGATCACCAAAAGTGTCCCGATCCCAGATAGCACCCAAACTTGCAGTAAGTTTGTAAAGGTTTGGCACCACAAGTATGTACAAGGTCTGACATTGCCTTGCTGCAAACTTCCTACAATCTTGAGGCAAAGTTGCTAGTTAACAAGTGCCAATTTTGCTACAAAGTTTGCAAGCCCAAAATGCTTACAAAATTGTCTTATTAAACATCAAGCATGTGGCGGAAAAAAGATTTCTATTGTCTGGATTGGGACTCGAACCTAGGATCTTAAGTTTTACTTGTGGTCGATCACTCTACCGACTGCTCTATCGTGCCACTCCTAAGTAACTTCAGTTTTATTCATCCTTTTATGTTACGAAGACAGGCAGAAATTCGAAACTGTGAAAGCTCATTAATCCTGTTTTAAAGCTATGAAGTCTGCCTCGTTGATTTCTCGCAAGCGAGCCTCCTCAGGACAATCATAACGATGTGTATACTTTACACCTCGGTTATACGACATTTTGCGTTTTTGGTCTTTGTATTGCGTATAATGAAAGAAAAGAATAATAATCTAACTGGAATTGTTTCACTTATTTTCGGGAAACGCGTACACTTTTGAAAATTGTGTGAGTGAAAAATTCAAAGGATAGAAAGGGGATAAAATATTTATAAGTACGATCAAAAATAAGTTGTTAAAAAAACATGTTATCTACAAAAGAAGTGTTAAATTAATTTGTTGAGATTGAATTAATTTTAAGGCCTTTAGGCAACTATGGCTCAGGCCGTATGAATGATGATGGGATGAATTGGTGGAATGAAGAAAGTGGGAGGAAACGGGAGCACCCCGAGAAAACTCACGTACGCGGTGTTTGTCCACCACAAAGCTCACATGGCATGAGCAGGGATCGATCCGACGACCCCTAGCTACAGAGGTGAGCGCTCTACCAACTGATGAACTGAGCCACCGTGGCCCTTTACTGTAATTTGTCGCGAACCTGCCTGTACAATAGTTTCGCGGACCGGCGTGGTTGAAAGCTACTGTCTTATATAAAGGGAACGATTTTTGATACTCAGCTGAAGACAGATTATTTTGCTTTCAGTAACGATTTGATTAAGCGTTATACAGCTGTCTGCCTAACCCAGGGTTTCTCAACGTGGGGGTCGCGAGAGGAGTTGAAAAAAATAATTTAACTAGGCTAAAACCAATAAATTTCAAAGAAGGTATTTTACTTGTTTTTATACTAAAGATACTGTAATTTGTTGAATAGTTTTTCGATAATATATTAGGATAATTATTACCAAATACAGAAAATCAACTGCCATGTTTTCAAATGAAAAGCAAATATTGCATAAAACAAAAAAGAAGAAACAGATGTAAAATGTTACGAAAGATTGCGCAAATTTACTAGGTTAACGCGAAATCTGAGCCTATTTTGATTTAACCAATTTCAAAATGTCCGGTTCAATTTTTGTGATACACTTTATCAAGTCATTTTCAGTCAAAAGTTAAAAATACCCAACCTTGTCCTAAATACCTCGTTTTTAAATATACAGACTCTTGATTAATTCGTGTAACTGAGAAATAAGTCCGGTAAAAGCTCAACTTTTCAAGGTATTTCCATGAAATTTTCTACAATTGCTCACAAAACCCACTTTTGACACTGTGAAAATAATTTTCCAAAACCAAATATTAACCCCGCTTCCTTCTGGTTGTTCAGACTAAAAAGTGAGGTAGATCCAGATTTTATAGACAGAAATCAGCATCTGACTTAACTTCTTGGTACTAATTATTAAAATTAAACAAGGAAAAGTGGTCCTCTGAATTAACGTTGATTTTCACATAAGCAAGGTTCACTTTTGAGTTTGAATCCCAAAACGGGGATTAAAATTTACTTTAGGAAAATTATTTTCACAGTGTCAAAACTTCAGCGTCTTGTAAGCAACTGTAGAAATTTTTTTGAAAATATCTTGAGAAGTTTCATTTTTACAGGTCTGCTTCTCAGTGACACGAATTAAGAAACAGTATAATACAAAGTAAAACAAAAACGCTTCTTACAAACAGGAAAATTACTTTTGGGGGTCGCGGCACGGTACGATACGGTAAAAGGGGATCGCAGCATGAAAAAGGTTGAGAAACGCTGGCCTAACCTATCAATCTACTACACTGTGAATTTTTTTATAAATGCTGCTAGGAATTCCCAGTAAAGTTCCCAATAATTTTCAGTACTTCATGTTTCTTTGAACCATCTGTATTTCTTGACATACCGGTACTTTAGTGGTGTAGAGTTGTCAGCTCTACGACCTCGCAGTAAAGGCAAACATTCAAGATGTCGTCCTCTGTCCATCTCTGAGCCTTGCCGATGTCATTCATCTTCAGCCTCAGCGTTACCAGCTGCTTCCCTTCGCCATGATATTTTTGTTCGGGATTATCTTCCCCTAGCCTTTGTAGATCCCTTTACTAACTGCAAGGCAGCAGTACTGGTTTTGGTTCGCCTCGGAATATTTCTGGTACCCGTAGGGGGTGCAACTTAGAAACAGCATGAACTAGAAACTTTGATATGTAGCATGAAACTTCTTCGTTCCAATTCATTAGCAATAGCTGTATATCTTACTTTTTCGATTCGCCCCCCCCCCCCCCAGGGGTAAGGGGGTGAAAACCTCTTAAGGAGTGGAATTTGAGCTTAAAAACTGTTAAACTTAGAAACTTTTAAATTTTGTCATGCCTGTTTCTTAGTACAAAGAGCAATTAATGAAAATATTACAAGTTGCCCTCCACGCAAAGTTTTTAAGTTATTCACCCCACACCGACGGTTGGGCAAATCAGTTACTTGATAAAATAGAAAAATTATTAAAATGTAGCGTAAATGATGAGAGTAGCTTAGTTTATGGCATATCTTCGGAGTTCAGACAACACACTTCTGACCCTCCATACGGTTGTGATTTCTTATCAGTGGCAGTTTAGACCAGTCGGTAAGATGCTGGACTTCTAACTGGACAATCGGTGTTCAAACCTCACTTTAGGCTTCTCTTTTTGCACCCCGTACCTCTAAAAACTAAATGAGCACTGTTTTCTTTTTCTTTTTTTTTTTTATCCACGTTACTGGAAATTTCCGAGCAATTAAGGTTGCCTAGCTTTCTCCAGTTATGTTTTTGAAAATTTTTCACAGTGTATTTGATGATAATATACCCCACTGTATTGTACTTCTCTTATTAACAATAAGAAGATAGTCAAATTGTACGAGAAGATAAAAAATAAAAAATTCAAGATAGGCGTAAATGGAGATGTAACCGAGCATAAAGAATACGCCAATATTACAGAATGATAATAGTGCTGATTATGACCAGAATATAATGCTATAAAAACAGTTACATTATTAGTATGTTCCATATTTTCACCCCCTTGCTAATACATGTGAATGAACAAAACTTTGTTAATACTGTCAACATAGTGCTCGGGTAAATTGGCAAAGTTATAATGATATTCATGAGTCTTTTGCCTACCAATTTCCATCTGAGAGAACGATCGATCAATCTAATCTAATTCTCTCTCGCGCGCTCGCTCGCTCATTGGTGGAGCTCGTTTTACTCGTTTTGATTCTAACTTACTGTTAGCTCATTACAGTAATATCAAACAGTTGCTTTTATGTGAACATTATGATAGAGTTTGCATAGACCCTGTTGTTCTTGCGAAATCAAACGAGTTGAATTGGCACTAATTTTGAAGACTATACAGGGTGGTGATTTGTAAGTGAATATACTAATTATTTCTTACCTTCTTATTACTACCGGATTCTTTTATCAAGTCTTGGAATACAACAACTACAGTTTCCAAAATAGAGACCTACATAGGAATGTGCCAGTGCTTCTTCAGAAAGCTCTTCCACAACTTTGGATTAACCGTGCTACGGTTAGTGATGAATTGATGATATATTTCTCCAGTGTCCCTTGTATCCAAATCTGAAGCCAGTTTCTGTTTACCTGCATAGGCGCTAGCGTGCATTCAAGTCTGAGTGCATATAATCCAAAACATAATTAAGAAAAGTGGTAATATTAACAGACTGAATTATGGTTTTACAACGATTAGGGTTACTCTAAGGGCTACAGAGCGCTTTGTTGGGTAATATCCACCCCAATTATAACTTCCACTAAATCAGGGGTGAGGAATCTATGTCCTCAAGAAAACGACCTTGAATCCATGTCTTCTGCACGGATATAAACTGTATGCGGAACCTACCGCAGTTGCCTTAAGTCGAGCAGTATTGTCGGGACTCATGGAAACGTTTGTCACTCCGTCCGACAGATCTCTCACTATGCCAGGTTCTTTGGGGATTGTTTAAAGGAGCGGTTTACCTAGCAGCACCATCACTCATGTAATGTCATTCCGGCATCTTCATGATCGGCCGGACAACACATACCTTACACTGTAGGCCATAACACTAGAATGCAAGCTGCGCATAGCAAGTATTTGCCAACCTAGCATTTATAATGCGTGACTAAGGAAAAGATATGGCAAAAACTCAGTCAGAATGGCCGACCTCCGAATTAATTTTGAATTTTATTTAAAACCTTTAGGCAACTTTGGCTCATGATGACGATGAGAGAATTGGTGGAATGATGAAAGTGGGAGGAAAAGTAAGAACACCGAGAATACCCACGCACATGGCGTTTGTCCACCACAAAGACTATATGGCCTGCGGCGGAATCGAACCACAGGCTACACGCACCAGACGTAAGCGCTCTACCACTGAGCCACCACGATTCAGGCCGGCCTCCGTCTTTGAACTCGGGACCTCTATCAACTGAGCCATGGCTGCTAGGTGTCATATTATTGCAGCAATCTCCCCAGATAACACGAAAGTTATGTTACTGTGTGTTCAAGAGTAGCGTGTTACTATGCTCTTGGAGGGAGAAGTGATTTACAAACAAGCCAGGCATATTACTTTCCCAGATTGTTTTTGGTTGTGAGGCTGAATAAAATATTACTCAAGCATCATATGACCTTAGACTTAAGATGCATTTAGACCAGACACATTCTTACGATAATTTTAATCTGAGTTCTGAACATATTTGTGGCGATCTGACAAACGTTTCCATCAGCCCCGCGAACACTGCTCGACTGAAGGCAACTGCGGTAGGTTCCGCATACAGTTTGTGTCCGTGCAAAATACATAGATTCAAGGTCGCCCTGTTGAGAACGTAGGTTCCTCACCCCTGATTTAGTGGAAGTTATAATTGGGGTGGGTATTGCCCAACAGAGCGCTCTGTAGCGTTTTATTTACTGAGTAACTCGAATCAAAACCACACTTTACTAGTACTTTGTATTCCTTGATTAATTTGATAATTTATATTGAAACTGCATCAACTCAGGTACAGCAGTTGAGTGGTTAACGGCACGAATTTAAAAAGGGTACTGAGGATGTGCGCGAGTCCTGCTGACACCCGTCTTGGTTTATATTTCCTCTCGTTTGACCAAGTAAAATTCCTGGATGGAATCTCAGTCCTGGCTGCAACATTTCTCCTCAGTTTCCACGAACGAATGTTCTCCGAGATACATCATTCCTCAGAACGTGTGATGGGCGAAAGTCTTGTTGCAATAGCTATAATTCATTCCATTCATTGTAAAACTGTAAGTCAATTTGTTAATATTACCACTTTCCTTCATGGTGTTTTGGATTATATGCACTCAGATTTGATGCACACTGGCGCCCACGCAGGTAACCAGAAACTGGCTTCAGATTGGGATTCAAGGTACACCCAGAGTCGGATTAAGGTTTGGTCCAAAAGGGCTCCAGCCTAGGGACTCCACCAAGAGTAAATGAGTAATTTTTACGACTATACGGGATAGGTAACAGGGACCCTAATGGAGTCTTTAGCCCAGGGCAGGGTTCAACAGCCCAGGGCAGGGTAGTTCTACAACGAAAGCCGGTAGAAAGAAACTGACTTCAGATTTGAACGTCGAGTTATTAGGCCATTTTAAGTCTGTTGACACAACATTTCCGCTCGGTAATTTAATACTATATGTCCTTCTCTGAAATTGGATATATCTCACTCGGATCAGAGGCACATACAGGATTTTCTTGAGGGGGCACGGATCTGAGGAATAGACTAGGGAAATGTTCGTTCCGCTAAATGATTCTTTTAGTGTAAATTTATCATATTTCCTCCCTCATATTGCTAAATTATATCATGAAATATGATACACTACTATCATTCTCTTTAAAATTCATTTTTTTATTAAAACTAAACAAATAGAAGCTTTTTTATGAGGTAAATCATTGAAAGAATGCGATAAAAATATTTTTCCTTCAGGAGGGGGAAGGCGCCATCCGCGCACTCTCTGGATAAGCCTCGGATTTTCAGTATTTTCATGTAGAATATTAATTATATTCTTGATGTCCACTTCTAAAATTCGTGATAATATGCAAATTATCGCAAAAACATTTCTTTATGGGTATTTTTTTAAGGGATTCGACCAGGATTTTCAGTTTGGGGGTTCAGTCAAAGTTACTGGGTGTAGGTAGATTTTTGTAGGGTAGATATCGATTTTTAACACTAAGAGGTTTTTTTTTTTAAGTTTGCGGATGTGCTCGACTATTTCAAGGGTGACACCATTCCCCACATTGGAGTCTGGCAGAATCCTTGATTTATCTATTATTCACACTTCTCATGGTGTCATCAAAATCACCTAAAATAACCCCGCAAACTTTGGGAAGTGATTATTTACAAAAAAAAAAAGGTTATTTAAAGAAATGCAAAATTTTACGTAGTTTCGGAGATACAGGAGCTCCAAGTTAAGGCGACGTCGTCACAAATGACGTCATATCTCTACACAATTAGGTAAGCGATATCGGCTTAGCAAACCACACTCGAAGTAATACCGGATACATTTATATAAGCATAGAAATCCCCTCTAAGCTGTATTCGGCAATCATAAATATAGTTTAAATAGATGTATTGGGAACTACTTCGAATGTGATTGACTAAGCCGACACTGCTTACGTCATTAGTTTTCGAGACGTCATTCGTAACGAGGCTGTCTTAACTTTGAACGCCTGTAGCCAGCTAGACAAATTTCATTTTTTTTTCGAAGCAACTTTTTTTATATATATGAATTATAAATTAATAACTAACCTTCCGAAGTTTGGGGCGTTATTCCAGGGGCACCCTATATATTTTCGTTTGTTTATGTTCAGGGGATGTGTCCAACAACTGACCATTGGTCAGTACACCAAACAGACTAAAAAAATGGTGGGGGAAGAAAAACATACTAAGAAAAGAATGTTAATGCGTTAATGTTGTTTATACTAAGTGCAGCGAACGCATTAACATACGCATAAATACTTACACGCATGTACAACACGAAGACAAAGGCTATTGACTGTTCGAGAAAAGTGTACTTTATGTCACCTAAAGGTTCGTAGGCTATATATTTAATTCCAGAGAAAGATTTTTCGTGGTTTCCAGGAGGACTACATGGTTAAATCTAGCATCAATTTCCGGGATAAAAAGAACATGACAAGGTAGTCACGTTTACAAGCTGTGGTGAAAACAAAATGACTTAGCAAACACTCGTATCTCTCCTAATTTGGGAGTCGCTCGCTTTAGCTGGAGTGAATGCTTGCATTCCTTAGCACAGAAAGACCTTGGAAAAGTCTTTTAATCAATATTTAGATCTAGCACAACACACACACACACACACGATTTGCTTTGTATAAATGAACTAAAGCAAGATTGACAAATAATAGTAACAGCGACACAGTCATGCACCCATAATACTCAATCTGCTTCAGATGAGTTACAGCCACAAAGCTACCATTTTGTTTGTAAAAATAAATATGTTTTCTAGTCCTTTTTCGTTTTCTTCAAAACAAAAAATTAACTTCTATTAAAAAAATATCAAAATAATGTAATATTATAAGGAAAGGAAACGAAGGTTGAATAGAAAACTATGATTTACTTTTAGGTCGACTTTTCATGCACACGCTAGCCGCGTGCTTCTGGATGAGTTAGGGCTGATTTTCATGAAAGCTTGCGTTGCTTGCGATTTGGATGAGTAGCCAATTGAAACACGTGTCTTATTGAGTGTTTTATTGTAAGGCAAGTGTAACACGTGTTTCAATTGGCTATTTACCCAAATCCCAAGCAAATCAAGCAACGCAAACTTTCATGAAAACCAGCCCTTACTCGCCCTAAGTGAGCAGCCAATTGACACACGTGGTCAAGTATTTCTATTGGCTACTCATAGAAAATGCAAACAAAACACGCTACTACTGTGTACATAAAAAAAAAACGACCTTACATTTTACTTTGAATGATGATTACATTGACCTGTATCTAAAAGCGATACTGGAGCGATTGATGATTTTTTTATTTTTTTAAATAATGAATATATGAAGCCATGGTGCAGACGGAACAGTTAATCTCGATTGTACACTTTCAGTCTAAACCCAATATGAACTAAATTTTCAGCTTTCACTGCCTAGTTTACGCTTCTAATCGTTGCGCGACCCGTTTTTTTTATTTATTTATTTTCTTTCAAGAAATATCAATATTATTTACAGTAGATCTATGTACAGCACATGCATACCTCACTAATTAAGACAGATAAAAAAACAGGGATAAGAAGCGTAGAAAGTGTGTTAGAACTGAAAATTTGATTCGTATTAGGGGACTAGACTGGAAGTGTCAAGTAAGCATCAAGGTTACTTGTTCACTCTGACGTCTAACTTTCGATTTTTTCGATCACTCCAGTATCGTTACATAAAGCTCGATCGTTGAGACTAACAAGTCTACGATAAAATTACAACGGTTTGTTGGTGATTCTTGGAATTATATTTTAGATTGAAGAAGAAGCTACTAGTCCACTGATATTTGCCAAGAAAAATGATCAAGCGCTACCTGACGACACTAGAGTGAACGACACTTAGTGTCGAAAGATAGGCGCCAGAGCAAATATTTAAACGCGTTTGTCCACTTTAGTCTAATCCGATGTGGACCAAATTTTCAGATCTAACTCAGTTTTATATGCTTCTTATTGCTGTACGGCCCGTTTTTTATTTACGTCTTAACACCTTACTTATTCATATAATAGTATACCGTACTCTGCATATAATAGAAAATAGCGGCACTGCAAATAATATTTACGTTTTTTGCAAGAATTAAGACAAATAAAAAACGGGCCGCACAGCGATATCAACCGTAAAAAGTTAGTTAGAACCGAAAATTTGGTCGGCAATAGCTCAAAATGTAAATTTAAATTTGAACCGAAAATTTATTGGTTTAGGCTGGAAGTGGACAAACGAGATTAAGTGTCCTCTCCGTTCCCTCATTTTTAATGGCAGCAATCAGTCCAGTATTGCTTTTAGATAGAGATCATTATATTACGAAATGTACTATAAAAGCATAAATCTTAGTTATCAACTAACACGGTCTTGAAGTAAAAATGTGTTCCTCTAATTTCTTTATAATACGTGCTGTAACAAAATTCAACATTAATTTCTAGGTTTCAATTATCAACTTCAGTATTTAATTTTTATATACATTTTTTTAGTTGATTTGTGTCTTTATTTCTTAACCGAGCACGTAGCTTCAACGAATAGGCTCTACTAACTAATCTGGAATTCGAACCACGCCTGGGTTTAAATCCGTGGAGCAGTGTGGCTGCGCAGACCAATGTCACTCCTCACTAAAACGTTCCTTTCCACACTCTCTTGCATTTACATTAGCTGGATTACATATCACAAGTGTTGCTTGTATGAGCTACTTTTATTAAAACTTTTTGTATTCATGGCCTTTAGTCATCTTTGGCAAGCTCACGCTGAAGAAGGCCTTTCTGAGAATGAACTTTCCTGGAAGAGGCGGAACTAAACCCCTTGATAAATCTATTGCAGTTCGGTGGATGAGAGATGATGCTTGTTGCTCTGTAATCAATGGGTCCCGGGTTCGTATCTCGTGGCGATATAAGTGGTCCAGAGCATCTTTTAAACTGTAGGTGCCGTCCTCAGAACGTCAACTATCCATAGAAGGCAATAGCAAATCATCATCGGTTCGCCTTGCGCATGAACCTTCGAGTCATAGTCCTGCATTCCGTGCATTCTCGACGGAAGTCAAATTTGTTTTTCTTGTGTTGGTCATAAACTGTATTAAATCCGTTTGTGCTCTCTCCATCCCTAACACTCTGATGTATTTACAAGTGTACCATAAAAGCTCTTCAGAAACAACCTATTATAATGATAATTATCTTTTCATGTCTGCATATAATTAAAGGAATAATAAAAGAAGCGCCATACTGAGCAACAAGGGAGAGCTTTCTCCTCTGTTAAGAAGCTTTCTCTCTCAGCGACGACAGTTGACAGATAGGCTTAAAGCAAGCACTCACGCAAAACGCGTGTGTATTACATTTTTTTCTTTTTCAAAGACACTACTGCGTACGAATTCATCATCATCATCATCTTTATGGGTGCCACCATTTTCTCTCCTAACGATCAACGTCCGGGTGTTACGTGGAGGTATTCAATGTTGGCACGTCAACCATAAAAAAAAAAGAAGGACTTGGGAGCATGACACGTCCCATGTCACTGAATGACTTTTATCCTAAAGTACCCTGACATCAGGGTTAAGGGCATATTCATCAGATGCTACCTTCAAGAGTCAACGGCTACTGGAAGGGCGAGGACACAAAAGTTGTTTAATTTTTATATTGTAAGCAGGAAATGCCGCACTTCCTGTTAAGATAAATGAATAATATATTTTAGAAAAGAAAAGATTGGGACGCAGATTACATGATTTTAATTCCAACGAAATAGTAATCCTTCAAGGTGATGTGACATCTCCAATCCTATACACTTATCGACAGGAAAAAGTTCTTGAAATATTTGACATAAGTCGAAATTGTATCTTGCTCGTGTAAACCATAAAAATATATGGGTAGGCCCTATATAGACCATCGAGCTCTACGTAAACGGTACTGGAGTGACTGCTTAGTGTCGAAAGATAGACGCCAGAGTAAATATACAAGTGTCCAAAATTAAAGCAATACTTGTGAAAAGTGAAAAATGATGGTTCTAGAATGTCTTATAATATCAATCTATGGTTGAAAACATATTACTATCCATTGTAGCGTAAAGAGATATTGTTAACCGTAGAAACGAAGAGTCTATGTTATTATAGCAAGTGACTGCAGCGCTAGACTGGCGAAACGACGCCATTAAAGTTGAGGAAGGTATCACTTATCAGTGAAGTACAGATGATATTGAACAACCTCGAAATAGCTTAGAGAAGACGGTTAATGCCTTGTTTACGTTACTAACATCTTTCCATAGTTAACGTTAACCCGAGTTCATTTTAGTAATGTAAACGGCAGTTACCGTTAACGCTGGTTTCAAATTTAAGTAGCGTCAACTTACAACGGTTATCTTGTAATGTTAGGAAGAAAAGGCCGTCTAAACGCAAGTTAGTTATTAGGCACGAATCACTTCGTGAGTTTATTTCTTTCTTTATCGAAATATATAGTATCCTAGTGGTGCGTATCACTTTTAAAGTATAATAAAAAGATGGCAGAACTAATCTGTAAAATGTTACGCTACAATCAATTCATTTGTCTTCACTTTTTAAAAATTTAATCCTCTACCGTATAACAAGAAGATTCTTTACTCTACGGAATCTTCTTCCTGTTTCTTCACAGACATTGGTAAAACAAGCACGATAACCAAGTTAAGTTCGGTAGTCTGAACGCAAGTTAGTTTTACCCATACTTTTTACCATCGTAAAATGTTAGTAATCTAAACAAGGCATAAATGAGGTTTTAAACTAGAGAGCCATTGGTAGGCATGAATCTGGGCAGTGACCGGCCGAAGTAGTCAGAGGGCTCATAGTAAATCCCTCAGTAGTTAATCGTCTGTGGAGACAGTTCATTGACATTGGAGACTTAGCTAAAAGCCCTGCCAAGGATGTCCAATAGTTACATTTGCGAGGAAAGATGGTTATTTGCTGATAAATGTTGGATGTTACAATCGGTGTGCTCCCCGTCAACTGGCATCGGAGCTCGCAGCTGCAACACGAAGGCAGATATCTAGGCAAACTGTGTATAGACTATAGAAGACTAGGCTAGGGGAAAGAGAACAGTATCCATTCCAAGGCGACCAATAGTGTGTGTGTCTTTTAGCACTGCTGAATAAAGGAATCGTCTGTAATTGATTCGCATTCACGTCCATTGGACAGATGAAGATTGGGCGTTCGCATTATTATTAATTACAATTCACTATAGACTCGGATTTTCCACGGTGTCTTATCTGGAGATAATGGCGAACAAACATAATTCCTTCCAACGTCATCGAACGTGATGAATACGGCAGTGGCGGATCTAGACATTTTCCTATTGGGGCAAAGTTAAATTTTGCCGCCCTTTCCATCACTTTTTAGCCAAACAACACGACCGGCCGACGCGACGGCCACAACATTGTCTCGCATCACGTAGTCTACGTTTGTTATCATCCCTGGAGCTTGCCGTGGCATCGCTATTACCATCGCCGGCTACGATCTCTTTGCTATTACTAACTCCAGTAAGGTTAGTAATAGCAAACTGCCTATCTGACTTGAATCGCGGTTTTGAATTTTAAAGATAAAGGTAGACTGTATCTAATAACATAAAACTGTCTTACAAAGAACACTCGCCAGATGTCAGAGCTCGATTTTGATGAAAATTCGTATGTAAGTGCAGTGTCTATGGTAAACCTTCACAGCCAAAATTATAGGCGCTGTTGTCAACAAAGAATGACAGGGAAACACGAGAAAGATGGAACGTAGAGTGTAAGTAAATCGAATACAGAGTATGGAAAACGCCTTTTCTTTTATAAAGAGAGTTAGCTGTTAATACTTCGTATCTACAATTCTTGCCTCTTAAGTTGTTGCTGTCTTTTATATTGAAGGGAGAAAACTTGGCGAACTTCCCAGTTCAAACTTAGTTAAAAATAAACGTCTAATCATAGACCTCATAATAGAGGTCTATTATGAGGACTATGATCTAATTTACCTCTGCATTTATTTGTTACGAAGTTCCAACTGGAAAGTCCGCCATTTTTTCTCGATTCAATAAAAAGATAACTACTTCCAGTGACAAAAATTGTAGATACGAGGTATAAACAGGTAACCCTCAATATATTGAAAGCAAATGGCTATTAATGGATATTGGATAGGAGGTGATACATGCTGAATGGTATGACGACAGTGACCGCCATTTTGAAAGCAGCCATTTTGACTATGCTTCAATTTTTTTAAATAGTAAATGAATGTTGTGATATCAGTCTGTGCTGGAATGTTCCAAAACTCAATCATGAGGTTAGTTTTGGTATAACTCTAATTCTGTACGACAAAATGACACGTGAAATTGACCTGGTGAATGTGTGAGTGAAAGATGAAAATAAATAAATAAAGATTTTGTTGAAACAGCTGAAAGAACGAAAATAAAACGCGGCTACATAAGAGTTACCATTATGCTAGAAAATATGATCCTCACGGCCGCAACACGAAGTGCACAATACAGTTTTAAAATACACTAAGGGAAGATGAAATAACAATTTCAAGAAGGCGTAATGGTAGGTGAGCGACCTTCTCCAGGCCAATTTCACGTGCCATTTTTTTCGTAGAGGATTAGAGTTACGCCAAAACTGATTTCTTCATTGTTTTTTTTTTTTGGGAAAATTCCAGCACAAATTGATATATCACATGACCCACTTACTAT